>PTEX01000159.1:476469-494273 GCA_003342815.1 Eudromia elegans
GGCCCTAATCTCAGTGTCTTGACAAAAAACAAATTTGGATAAATGCCTCTAATTACATTTCTAGCTAATTCAATTTCTTCTTGTATGACCAAAAAAAAAAGTTATATAAAAAGTTATATTCAATTACAGCAATCATCTTTGCTTACTTCTCTGTCTTCTTCAGTAATCATTAATGGATTAATGGCCTTATCATAAACTGATAGATACGGTCTGGAATTTTCTCTTTTATGAATGATTTTAATAGAAAATGTATATTCTAAAAATGTTAGGATTCGAAAGGGAAAAATCTCTGTTTTGATAAAAAATTTAATTTTCTGYTATAAAACTCTTCCCAATAAATCGGAAGTACCATCTGGCAAGACAAGCGGTAGTGAAGCCAAAGCTGACAGATTTTCTAACCCCTTAGCTCAGGAGACCAGCAGTCGGCTGGCGAGCAGCTCCCAAATCCAACCAGCTACCAAGTGAGCAAAGCCCCCAGAGCACTTACACAGGAGCAGCCTACAAGTCCTGGGACACCTAGAYGCCAGGTCTAGGAACTGTCAAGGATGTGCCTTAGACACAGCCTCTGGAAGCTACAAGCTTTGTTTAGGAGAAAGAGGCAGGGTCTCAATCCACACATTGAAGCAGCTGAAATATTTTTCTCTAAATAGAATTTGATAATCTCTATTCTGCACAAAATATCATCTGCTCATTCCATTAGTGTTTGTTCAGGATTACTCAGTAGAATATTCCATTTTTTATTCCAGGAAAGTACAGCTGTTTCTGGAAGAGACGATCCTTTTTTATAGATTTAAATTTAAATTAGAATGAACATCTACTGAAAAAGTTTACACAGTCTTTTTTAAAGTTTCAATTTTAAAAATGTTAAATACCTATACGTGTGTGCATATAGTCTATATATAGACTATCTGTGTCTATAGATACACTTACATGTGTGTCTGCCTGTGTGAAATGAACTGAGATGTGAACTTATAGATAAGGTTTCTCTATCTATAAAAAGAAAATTATATTAATCTGTCTTTTAATGTTCAGGGGAAAGAAAGCTTAGATATGGTCAGATGAAAAGCATTTAAAGGATAAGGGCATATTGCTGCTACCAATCAAAATACATTTGGAATTAATATTTTAAAACAGCTTTTTCTAACACCAGGATTCATAGACACCAAATTCCTATTGATCAGTCCAGGCTTTTGCTAAACCATCTGGAGCAGGTCCTTGCCCAGTTGGCACTTACACTTTCATAATTATATTCTGAATAATGATTTGTAGCAACTGTATATTTGGAAAAATTTAACGTATGAGGGCAAGCAAAGAGACCAAAACCTTGTTCATAAGTAGGTCTTACATTTATGACTATCTAATGATTTTCATTACAACATGTTGCAGTATCATAAACAGAGACATTACAAAATTACAACATCTTAGCACTGAATAAAAGCAGCAGCTACAAAGAAGAAATACTACAAAGTAGTAGAAACACAAACTAAAKCTGCTACAATACTGAAATTTATTTAAAACATAGAATTATCTGTAACCGTTTTTGGACAAGCTCTTAAAAGATTACTTCCACTTGGAGAAATGCCACCTTATTCTTTACCAGCGCATGCTTTTCACATTCAGTCAACTTATGTTACATAAATAATAAAAGATGATCCATAGGATTGTGACAGATATTTCAGTTATTAGAGCCTTTGATATTTATTTTCCATATGAAACATAATCATTTATATTTATTTCAGTACTTAAGCTATGCTACAAACTAAAAGTTWTATTTAGATCAAATATTCTGATAGAAGTGAGGAAAACTGTGTTAGGCTTTTGCATACCTTTTCCAACTTTTGATTTGATAAATTTTAAATCGTTATATATGAAATTAACAAAATCAAACCACAAGAAGGAAGTCAAGAAACAGAAAGTTAAGAAAAACATTCAGTATGCAGTACCCATTCAGTACCCATTCAAAGAATAAATTCAGTATAATATAGTAATAAAAACAAACAATTGTAACTATCTCAAAAAATGGAAATCTAACAGCTGCCGTTTCATGCTCCACAAACTGCAAGTCACCAGAGGACCTGCAGCTTGGCTCAGCTTTCCTGAGATGTGTCCTCCTTCCGGTATTCCAAATGATGATGAGATGCTGCCCTAGTATACCAAAACTAATTATGTTAAGTCATTTCATAAAAATTAATCACTATTTACATCTTAAGAAGGAGTATTTTGAACATACACATTTTGGCATTTTTATGTATGCTTGTGTCATGATCCCATCGCTTACCATTATCTTCCCTTTGCTGCTGTCTCATTTTATTTCCGCTTCTTAAATCTCATAGTTTTGAAGATTTTGGATTTTAGAGGGCGAGCCTTTGCCCTCCCTGCACATTTGCAGATACTAAAGACAAGTATCCTTGGCTTATACTCTATTAAATACAACAAATAATAACAAAGCACTTCATTATAGTCCATCTTGGAAAGTAATTCATATTTTTAAAAGTGAATGGTGACAACATTTTTCAGAATAAATATGCCAAATAGGTTTAATTGCAGAGGATTTCATCTACGGACRACAGAAGATAACTTAGAAATACATGACAAAGATTGAACATTAGTTCTCAAATAGTGGTCTGGGCTATCACAAATTATCAGTATTACAATACCAAKCTTATTGTAGGATCTAGCTGAATAGAAATCAGTGGACAGAGGTATGATGGATTTGGTAGGTACTAGTCTGTGTTATGGAGAGTGGGTAAGTGATACTGACCTCTAGAGAGATTATTTAGAATTTGGCTACGGAAGAACTTTAAATTATTTGGATAACTCCAATGCATAGACAGTACACGCAGAGAGTAAACGCAGGAAGAGATTTCTTCTCTCCATTTTTTACAGTTTTATCTACAAGTTTGGTATCTTCCTGTAGAGAATATTTTTATATAATTTGGATTTAACACTTTTATACGTAARATTATTGCATATTACTTCAAGGGAACACACGCGCATTTTCAACACACTAATACTTTCATTATATCAGTGAAYTTTGATCACTAGTGACTTATCTCCAAGTGGAGTAACTATTATAAATAGACATGCCACCAAAGACAATTAAAATTTGTCCTTTGTCCTTTACTTTACAACTCCTCCTTTTTCTCCTCATTCTTCTAATAGTACTGTTTCTAACTGAGTCATGTGCATTCCCCACTGCAACACTTCAAAATTATTTTCTTCTATATTTAATTTGAAAGACAGCTACTATGGTAGCCAAATTAAGAAAAATGTAAAAATGTGATTCAGTAGCTTTTTCAAGTTTTAATAACTAGTTCAGAATTGAGRATTTGAAAGGTAGAAAAGGAAATTAATAAAACATATTCCAGTACTGCCACACAATATATTAATTAACGTGGGTATGTAATGATTAAACGAGAATTCTGGAGATGCTCTAAGGAGGGCAGAGAARTATTATCCAACATAGTTTCATTCACTTTGGGAAAGACAGTTCAATTATACTTAGAGGCCGAATCTAAACCAATGYATGATTAAAATCCACTAGCCAAAATGCAGGATTGCTGAATTTGTTAAATACCATTCTGTGGCACAGACACRATGTTTATATTGTCCTCCTTGAGCTCAATGGGTGGAGAGCCCGTACTGTACATTACTAGCATCTACCTTCATCTAAGCTGAATCTCTATTGGAATGCAACCAGTTTTCAAAGGGAGAGCACATGTAAAATAATTGAACCAAACATAAACCCACAGAATCAAAGCCTTTGTTCGCTCTGCAGTTTTGTGAGGATGCCTGTGATTGCGGTTCCTGCAGGTCTATTTGTATGGGTTGCTTCTCTTCCTCACTGCTCCCTATGCCTTGTTCCTTTCTCTGGATGAGCATTAATTAGCAACTCTAAAATAAAATAAAAAATAATCAATAAAGAAAAAACATCAGGCAACCAACACGGAGGTATCTTCCTCAAAAAGTTTCATCCTGCTGAATTTGATTGCTACCCACACAKCTACCCACACAGTGCATTTACTTGCACTGGTTTGGCACACTTTTCCATAAAGCACCACTCTGTGTATTTAGATTTCCTAGCCCATTGCTTCTTCAAGAAATGCAGCTGATTACTCTTTTTCTACACAACCARGGTGAATCGAAACTGGTCTCTCTCAACTTCCTTTGGCTGTGATTGGTGTTGAAAATACTCAGCAGGGGATGAAAGCCTGCACCTGGGGAGGTACAAGCCCAGGCACCAGGACAGACTCGGGGTTGACCTGCTGGAAGGCAGCTCTGCAGAGAGGGATTTGGGAGTCCTGGTTGACAACAGGTTAACCATTCTGTGAAAAACATTCTTCATCTCTCAAAGTCTGCTCCCCTTAAAAAAGGATAAGTTTAAGATAGTTATGTTCTTTGAACATTTGAATATATAGATACACAAATGAGAAACATATCTTTCAAAAAAATATTAAAAATAATAAGTGCAAATGAGCATAAATGAGCACTTCCCCTCCCTCCCTCTTTTTTATTCACATAATTTATTGTAAAACTATGAACCCCTGGTGGCATAAACACTAAAATCCAGAAGTTACAATTTAGGCATTTCTTCAGTTTTTCAGATTGACCACAGRTCAGAATTTAAATTTGTGGCAGTTAGACCTCTGTGGACTGATCAAGGTACAAGGTTTGTTATCACTTCTTTGTTAAAATATACATCTTTCTTAAAACAACAACAACAAAAACTATTACTCCTACATTGAAAAACATCAAATTGTTACGTTATTTACTTACAAATGTGTACAAAGCAACAAAGTGAACCATGAATCACTGTAATCATATAAACAGAATAATACTAGCAGCAATAATGAGACATATGATAAGCAACAATAGGAATTGTGATTTTACTTGGAAAAAATCTAATAAAATGGTCTTTCAGAATTAAATTATACTCTATTACATAGCACAGAGCTTTTCAAAATTGCAAAACTGCTGTCTGTATTTTATTATTCACCCTGAACTAGCAGCTYTCATAAACTTTCCAAATTCAATTGCTCTTACCCCAGCCCAATTTTCCCATCCAATTTGTGTTAATCCAATTATATCACTGAATGGGTCCCTAGTGAGAACACGGGCCCTTAAGAGACAAGACTAGATGTATTTAAGGTACTTAATAGCGATATTGTTCTTTTCTTATGGATAACAAAATTACCAAACTGGAAATCTTTACCTTATGAGGTCAAATCTTCATGAATATTCCTATATTTCCGGATGGAAAGTCATTTATTTTACTCTTAATAGACTAGGAATAGTAAACAAAACCTCCAAAACCATTTTTTCCCCTCAAAGCCCCTGTAGATTTCCCGCAGCCCATYGCCAAGAGCAGAGCAGACCTAGCGCGGCCGAGATGGAAAGGTGGTGATGGTGGGGCCTGCCCACCTTCTGATCTATCCTTCTGATAAAGGCACTGATCAAACCCAGACAAAAATGTAAAGTGGGAGCTGGTTAGACCAAAGACTTCCTTCCTTACTYGGCAGGTTTAAAGCACTTGTGAATGTACAGCAGCAATATGTCCTGCTGGACAAGAGAGAGATCCTCAGGCTTGCTATGGGCCAGATCAGATCGCTTTTCAGGTGAAACACAACCTGCTTTTTACACCTAGGAAAAGCTAGTACTGCGTTCTGCTCTTTAACCATTTTATATCATGATGCTCTCTAGAGAGGTAGAGAGAAAAAGAACATTAACTTAAATAAGAAAAGACTAAAAGGGGTTAGACATTAAAATCTTTAAAGCAATCTTGATTTTATCTGAGGTTTTATTGCTAGCTTGGCTGTTCTCTGATGTAGACTAAGCTTCCACAGGCAAAAAAAAAACAAGGAAAGAAAAGACTGGAAGAAAAGAGAAGACAGTCTTCATAGATTAAATTTCTCCCCTTTTGGACTTTCCCCCCTACAATGGAACAGCCTCTTCTTCGGTCATTGATAATGACACTCATTAAAAATTCAATTTAATAACTGATCAAGAAAAATGAATATTATTATTTGTTTCCTTATTTGCATGATATGAAATCATTACACTCCCTGCAGGAACCAATTAATACTTGTAATAAGAATGTCCCTCAGTTAGTAAGGGAGCTACCCGTTACATATATTCACATACCATTCTCTGGCACATTCTACCAGAGAATACGTTGTATAAACAAGGCAGCACTAGATTGATTCAGTCCCTAAATTCATTATACAAATACCACATAGAACTAAAGAAGAACCCAGAACCTCAAGAGATGCTAAGCTTTTTTAAAAAAATCTTCTGACTTCATTTAATAACTCTCCTGCTTCTCTAGAGAACCTCAAGTCTTTGAAAAAATTGTAACAACAGGTCAATTGGAACAAGATAAAATAATTCATAAAGGGATATGAAAAATAGAAAATATGGTCAGTATATGTATGCCAAAAAATTATGCACAGCTCTRTGAAAACAAAGTTCCAACATGTTTTCTCTCTCCTAAATGAGTAACTCATTTTTGGAGTACCATTCTGTCCTTTCTACTACGTTAGTACAAACATGTTGGTTTGTACTAACATAAGCAAACAGGATACAGTAACACAGTGTACAGTCACACACTGCAGAGATGAAAGCCATATTCTCATATTATTATTTAATTATTCTGCATAATTTTAGGGTTTTTAAACATGTAGATCAAAGGACAGATTTGACATTGATTTATATAGGAAATGTCATAATACATATCTTTAACCATTATTGAATTCTGTCCTCTTCTTTAGAGGAAGGRATAGTTCTTCAGGTACATGAGTATTTGTTACCATTCTACTAGAAGGTTAATAAGAAAAAGAATCTTTTGGAAAAAAAACAAGTTAATTATCATTAAAAGTCTATACCTCAAATCAGTCACCAGCAGAAGCTAACATACAACGGCCCTTCAGGACTAAAATCTCAGGCTATCAAAAATACAAGATGTCCGTGAACCTCACTGGAAAAAAAGGCTCAACAAAGGAATGAGGGGAAAGAAAAGTCAAAYRATTCAGAGGATACTGTTTTGGACAATTTTCTCCTCTGCAYAACTTACAATTCCTTATCACTTAGGGAATGAACAATATTTAATTGTTGTCTCAATGAAAGTAAAAGCAGAAATTTTTCATCCAAGTATCTTACTCTTTTCTGAGTTACAACAGCACAAGATTGAAAAGATTAGAAATTTTTAATAATCCTCTTCCTTATTTGGTTATCCTTATTTTCCCCCTCACAGGATTACCAACAATATTTCACCTAGAATTTTACGGTCACCTGTATCACCTTCTACATTCCTGTCTTCTCTGTGCATCTTCATATGAAAATAACYTATTGTTCTGAGATACTTTCCTGGAGATATGGGGAGAGTTGCACTTAAGAAATATTTCTCTCTCCTTTTTGACTGCAGCTTTCTAAATTAGCTCCAGCTCCTGACTTAGGCAACTTAGCTGCTGCAAGTAAATGCTGGGAGCTAAATGAGAAGAACCCAGAACTGAATATTCTGATCTGTGAATATTCAGCCTCCTTCCAAATAATCATATATCATTCCATGTCTCCTGAGAGAAAAAAACGAAACAGCAGTTTCACTCTTTGCAAGAAAAACTGCTACTGCAAAGAGCACGCAATGGCAAAGTAATCACCTTAAAAAAAACTCTTGTCTTAGTATAGGCAGTAAGATCTCAAATATTTTCCATGGTCATATGTGCACATGTTATAGCACCTAGGAGCTAATGATCAAACGTGCTCTTCACCCCATCACCACGCTTTCTAATAGCAAGGATTCCCATGCAGTTCTAAATTCAATGGGACCTGAAAATACACACATGATTAAGTGCTAGGACTTGATACTCTTCTTTCCAATAGACTGAAACAAGCTTGCAATCAGATACATAAAAAKAGCCAGTTTGTTATTCCAGGTCATCAGCTAAGTGCAGGTCCAGACATGCTGGTACTAAATAACTACAAAATGAGTAGCACCTCCAACTCTAAGTATATTCCTTTCAAAAAAGAAAAACAAAATAAAAAACTTAAAAATGGTGTCTGCCATACTTGAACTTTGTGGCTGGAAGACAGGGAATGTATTTCCAAATTTAGATTTAATTTTACAACAAACAATGATATAAAAACTCTAGCCCATTCAGYATTTGAGTGACAGAAATTAGACTTTGACTAAAGTTATACATATAAATTAGTAAATTAGTATAATTTGTATTAAAAAAGCCTTTTGTATTAAAAAACTTTTACTGAGTGCTTGGAATTCATRATTAAAATTGTTCAAAACTCACATGTCAAAATAGAAATTTTTTTCTCACTGGATTAAGCCAAAAATACCACTGTAGACTGGCATTCAGCTTATTCAAGACAAAGAAAYTGCAAAAYGTAAAGTGAAGTCTCARAAATAAAGGTAAAGGTCTTTCTGACATGACATGTCTTTCTTCAAACACTGGTTAAGATTACTACCTAAGTAATTAAGTCTACTTTTTTATTTATCTTCTTTTTATACAACAAGCAAAGGGCTCTTTGAAATCAAATCCATTCAGTATACCCATGACACCTCATAGTCACAGACTCATAGACATCTGTGCATCAGTCCGGGTTCCTGTTCATGCATGTGGCCCTATGTTTGTTGTGGGAAGGATGTTTGTTGTGGGAAGGGCCCTTCCAAAATCATCTTCTGAGCATCTAGCTGAAAAAGAAACAACTAACCAAGCAAATGAGGAAGGCAGCACAGCCAGCCCTCTGGTTTTTGGATCTTAAAACACATGACGACTCTTAATGGCTTGGTTTCTTTGGCAAACAAATTGAATCACTGCTTGAGACCTCCAGAGAACCATGATTCCCAGTGCTTAAAAGCTTTTAATCTGGATTTGTTGAATTATACACAGATTTAAGGGCTTCATAATCTTCAAGCAGGAGGATTAATCAGTTAATACCTAGAAAGAAGTGTTCTACAGAAATATCAAAACCCAGGCCTGACAGTTCATGGAGTGTCATAATAAAAAACAACACTGAACAAAGGTGGAAGGAGAAAGGATTTTCCATCATGTAAGATAATTTAGTGAGCAAGCACTTCAAAAAACACCCTTCAAACTAATAAAAGTGTGACTATGTGCACCGCTAATTTAATCAAAATGTTCTTGAAAAGCAAGTGTTTTAAGAGCTCTGTCCCTCATAGTTACATATCCAGAATACAAAACCCAGCAGAAAAAAAAAAAGAGACTATTCAAGATAACACGGCACCCGAACCCAAACTACTACACAGTCTTTGCATGAAGAGGGCCACTATGCACGCACCCTGCGRCGCTGCTCGATGCAACCAGCAGCGTGGTTACTGCGACAGTGTCAACAACTGGCCCCGGCAGCACAAGGGCCAATTTAGGGTCAGAGCCCTCCACTTATCTTGTCCCTTACAGTAGGAGTTTGCACAGATACAAAGTAGTTGTGAAATAYAGCACTACTCAGCACAGGTCCTATATGGAGCAGACAGCAGAATATACCTTCTCCAAGAGAAATTAATAGGATACTCTAGGATATAAAATAAGATACATGCCCAATCTCAAATCTGCTTGATGCATTCATTAGGCAAAGCAACAGGAAGGAGGGCTTATATAGTTACTGAATTTCTATATAAAGCTTTTATGCACGATACAGCCCATTAAAGACAGTACAAAAACCCTGTCTCAGTTCAGGGAGTTAGGATCAAACCTTTTGTGTTTGAAACAGAGTGTACATCCTTCACCAAGGGGAAAGCAATCTCTTGGACTCCACCTAAGGGATAATAAATTCCACCCACCTTCCAAGTTAGAACAAACTGCTTCTAACTCTCCATCTGCTTCTTCATGCTAACAACAGCTATGCCTTTTCCCCATCCAGATTTGAGCTCTGAGTTAAGCAAAGATCAGAAATGCCCATTTGTGGGCTTACTAGGGCAAAGGAAGCATACAGAACGTGGCAATTCATCTTGGTTACCACAATGCAAACAGACAAAAATATCCTTTTTTCTCAAGATTATATCGAAAGGTCATATAAAAGTAGTCCAAAAAGCAGAAATAAAATMAAGTCCCCATCCAACAGAAAGAAGACAGTGCCTTTATAACTGTGAATTGTAACTAAAGGGCAAGCTGCGCTTCAGGTAAATTTTGGGTTTACTTCCACTTTGCAAGTCTATCCACTTTGCTATCTTTACAAACATAGGCACACACACATACCCCACCCRGTCAGTTGTTATTGTGGCAGATCTTTTCCACAGCAATTTATTTAAAAGAGAAATCTCTGAAGGAAGAGAAATGTCAGAGGGAAAAAGGAACAGGAAACTTATTACAGCGTCCAGTCTTGAAAGATTTGTGTGTAATCACTCTTCATCGATCAGTAAGAAAGGGAATAAAAAAATATTACCATTGAGCTGGCATGACAAATTATGATTTCTTCCAGAGAGGAAATTTTGGGTTCCACCCAATCAAGATTTTGATATTTTGATGGCAGGACATTGCTAAGTATTTTACTGACTACACCAGGAAATGCTTTTACCACTCCCCCACCAGCACCACCTTTTTTTTCTTTAACAGATCATTCCCTTTTCACASTGGCTATCCCACTGATTTTTTGAAMRACTTATTTAAAATTCACACTGTGAGGCCCTCAAGAAATATCAAAAAATATTTCAAAGCCAGYAGAATGTGATAAAATTTTTACATTTTACAGTGAACCTTCCAGCAGTATATTTTGCATTTCATGATGATATCTTAATATTTCAGARATGTTCATCCTTACTTTCTGAATTTGAGATACTTAGTTAAAAAATAGTTTTATTCAAAATAGTGCTTACTCAATAACTTAGTTCTCTAGCACCTGCAAGGTTACTTACATATCACGTGAAAATTCTTCAYCATTTTTCTAAAGTTTGCTCGTATTCGTCATATTCTCCAAACATAACATATCTTCTACTCAAGAAAAATCCATTGGTGTTTTTCTTTTATGGTCAATTAATAAAAAAAAATCAAGGATACACATACCCCAAAAAAAAAAAAAAAAAAAAAAAGAAAATTACTTAATTTTGATCCTAGTTGGGAACAAAAGGCATCATCCTGAGATAAGATTGTGTTTAATTGCATTTACAGTCACAACAAAAGTCCCATTTTTAAGCTATTTAAATTGAACATCAATATAATCTGACAAAATATTGTTTCATGGGAAATCTTCAATGTAGATTATTGTCATGAGTATGACCACACAAATCATTTGGTATCTGAAAAGTGCTGAAAATGTTAAGTGTCAGAAGTCTTGTTAAAAATGTTAATTTACACCATATTTTTTTAGGACTTTTTGAAGTGTGCAATGTAAGATGGGTCCTTATAGTTAAAAGCAAAATAAAAAGAAAGATCTGACTGGAGCCCCTTTCATTAACCCAAGGACTAAAAATAAGAAAAATGTATTTGTCATGTTATTCAAAATGATGGAGTTGCCTGAAGTGTGTGACTGGACATTAAACAGACTGGCTTTAATTTCCACTTCCTCCAATTTGTTGCAAGAAAGTATAAAGAGAAAAATCAACATTAGATGTTTCAGCAAAAAGAATTTCCTTTTTATCTTACTATTTAGTCTAGAAATCTTATTTTTGTGTAGCCCTTTTCTTTCCCACCCACAGCTGACATACTTATGTTAACCTCCAAGACATACCAAMGAATAAGACAAAATGCACAGTGGGAGACTGGTTTAAATAACCCTCAGTGCGTTGCTACACCAAAAGCAAAAGTATAAAGAGTTCAGCCTAAGTGAAGCAGAGGCTACGCAGTCTCAGTGTTGCTCTGAYGTTACAGAGAACTCTGCACAACAAAATGAATAAATGCACTCTCCGTCTCTGTACAAGTCTCAATTTCCCATTTTACATTCAGTGACTTGCTGTTTGTTCACTCTAGTTCCTAAATATTAGGAATAAAATTTCTTAATATAAGCATAGCAGTTTARCTGTGAATTTTGTGCCTTATTAGAAACCCACACTTGAAATTGTTCATCAATATTATTACTAAATATTTATTTTTGTCAAATACAATCAATTTTTACTTYTGCTTGCCTAAACTCAAACCATATTATTTCTGTTACTGTTCCTCCACTGTTTACAGTCTATGAAGAAAAATCTACAAAAAGATTTTTATTCAATAACAGATTTATTGTCTAAAACACCGATTAAAATTATTATTTGCCATATTACCTCCCAGGTTTATATGGGCATATTAAGTAGGAACTAATAGAAGAAAAAAAAAATATTTTTAAAGTCTACCAAAGGCCCMAGAGTTTAAAAACAGAATTTTGCTTCAGGTTTATATCTAATATAATCAATAATATTAAACTGCATTAATTAGAATCATAGTGCTGTAAATCACCAATTCTACCTTCATATATATTTCAAGATTTGTAGCTACCATTGTAAATTATAATTTGAAAGCTATTTTTTTAAAAGGATCTAGATTATATTACCAATTACATTACTAATTCTACTCATTTTAAGGAGAAAAGTGAAAAGTAAAAAAGGAAAACAAACTGAGAATTTTGTTTGTAGTAAGCAAGGGGTGAAAGGCCTAATATGAGCCAAGAAAAGGGCTGTTGGGTAATTCTTGTATTAAAGTGAGAAATCAGTTAAAAGAAGTCATGATGAAAGGAAGACTTGTCATGGAAGTCCTAGAAAATTCACATAAAAAGAACAATGTGTTACTACTATTAGCAGCTATATTTCATATTAAACTGCACAATACTGATTATCTACGGTTAAGTGCCAGTTTGATTCCTATTCTCCTGTCAACATCCTTCTTCTCAATGACCATATTAAAAGTCTCATGAGAATATATCATCAAATTAAAATATTCCATTTCTTGTGAGAATCATCACGTGTTGACTGCTATCAATGTTAGGTCTACCTTTAAAACATGTTTTGATGACTTTAAATATGAAATAGGTCATTTGAAGTCTGGGAAAAAATGAACATCATGGAGCTTTTCTAAAGTCACATTGACTAAAGCAGTCCTAATAAGAACAGAAGCACAATTAAGAAAAGGTAGTAAATTATTTTTATTTTGCTATTGAACAGAAGCAAAACATCATGAAACTAAACCAATCCACGTAACACAAATTGTTTTCTCTCCCCTGTAAGTTCTATGAGATCAAAAGAAATGACAGAGGGTTGGCTGGGGAGGGAAGGAGGAGTGGATGAGAAGGAACAGAAGAGTTGTAAAACTGAAGTCTTCCATTCACACARCTCTGCCTTTTACAGAAAGACAAACATTAAAAGAAACCCTGCAAAAAGCAGGTTATTCACTCAACCATTTGGATTAGATCCTTTTGGAAAGAAAATCTATAGATTACCTGGTGATGCAAAAGAACACCAAACCTCAATACCACCACATGTCACACACCACAAGGATCACACATGTTAAAAGCAGTGGAGAGGATTGTCTTATCCTGAGCCTTCACTCATGCATCTCCGCTGCTTTCCTGRCACCTAAACACATCTTCAGCCTTGCATCCCCAGCACAAACCTCGCTGCCCGTTCCACAGCATGTCCCAGGGAGGAAATGGGAGTTACACCTGCTCATTTTCAACACATGTAGAATATGAAGAGCTGTACGGCAATTTATTCAAGAAGGATAATACACTAATAAAACTGAGGGAAAGAGATTCCCAAGAACTACAGTGATTTCTTCCCTGGATTACTGAAACGCCACACAAGAGGACAAGAGCACATATTGCATCCAGCTGACCTTCTTCTTCAGCGCTCTATTACTGCTCAGACTAACCTTTATGCATGTACATGCACACACAGGTAATTTACTGAATGATCTGTCACAGCCATAGTGGCTACACATACTATGCATAACTATATAACTATACAAAACACTTGATTGTGCGAGTGCTCTTTCTGTGCCTGTACTTAAGGCCTTCAATATCTACGAGGACTTTATGGTGAAGGAGAGCTCACTACCTCAGATCAGTATCAGTGACATTACATAAAACCCTGCCTCATACAAGACAGCTTTCCCAGACCTATTCTGACTGAGGCTACCAAATCCGTTGGTCCAAGAAGAGCAGCCTACACACCCTTGCAGAGATTGCAGAGATTCAGCAGGACCACTAAATTTGACATGACAAAAAGAGTCAACACCATATTATACATCATAACAAGAGATAAGATTTTTCTTTGCATTACTTGCTATCTATGTKCTAAGACATGTATAAATCCAAGGCAGTCCAGGTCTCTCATCACTTCAGTGGGCATTAGACTCATGTACTGGCATGGAAATTACAGAAACAGCATACAAAAGCAAATCTCAGTATTAGATTGAACTGACATAARCTTCAGGGGAAGTGCCACAAACTTGCCTACAGCCGAGTTGAAGGGGGTAGTTTTTTCTAGAAATTAAAAGCATTGATAATGTGATACGCAGCCACTTCGACTACTTCACCCTACTACTTTACTCAGCTTTAATCTAACACTCATGATTATTACTAAAAAGAAAGTGACAGAAAGAAATGTAACATAGTCCAAAAAGAAGGCTTGAAGAAAGGTAACTGTCATCAGCTATAGATATCAAAAATAAATAGCAGCAAATAAACTCCTATAATCTCCCCAATGTGATAAAGTCCCTTTCTGATTTGCTGTCTGAGAGATAACTATAGGTTCAAATGGAGAAACAGATATCAGAAAAGAGGCCATAGAGAGAAAACAYAAATGCTGAGAAAGCAGCACGTGAAGGTCTCCCACGGGTGATAAGCTCTGCAGACGAGTCCTGCAGGAGCAGACACCAAACGTCTGTGGGATCCCTGCAAGGCCACGCGCACACGCTAACATCAACAACAGGGTGTGTAACTCGGGCCACATCCGAGAAGGCAGCAGCTGGCGTATGCAGGCAAAGACCAAGCATCCTACACAGACCTGATGAAACAAGGGCCCCCAAARTCCCAAACTCCTACCTAGCAGCTCCCGGTACGCAGCTTGGTTCCCYTCCTCTCCCTTACTCCAACAGGGTGACGAGGTAACTGTGTGAGCAAACTGCGCGAGTAAGGAAATGTGCTGYGTGAATCACTACCTGTGACTAACACTTTTTCTTAATCAAAATAGCTTGATGAATAAAAAGTTCATCTATGAAACACGGGTTATGATCGGTGTTTCCCTCCAACATGACATCCTAATAGGGAAAACCCTGACAAAGGGGAAGCATGATGGCTGTTGGAAAAGGAAACCAGACATAAACTTCAGGGAAAGTGCCGCAAACTTGCCTACAGCYGAGTTGAAGTGGGTRGTAGGGCATCATCTTAATCAGCTACAGTTTTTTCAGGTCCTCAGTAAAGAAGATTATTAGCCAAGAGCAAAGCTTGAACAGTGAGCTGGCCTTCATTGAGCTCCAAGGAGCTCAGAAGGGTCCTGTTGCCAAAAGCAGTTTTCCCAGATGCTGCTAAGGTTTGGTAGGTGCACAGTCCAGGTCACCTTGCACAGAAATTAAACCCTTGAAGACACAAGAATCCATTTTCAACAGAGGAAAGGGTGAAAGCACAGCCATGAAAGAAAAGGACAGAAGTGGCTTTTGTGAGGTTAACTAAAGCAGAGAAGTAATCTTCAGTTTTGCCAACCTGACTCGGGATAAGCTGCTGACTCAGCAGCACTGACAGCAGATGTGTAAAGACAGAAAAGGTTCAGAGAGTTTGAGAAAGCAAACCACAAGAAGTAGCTACTTACTCTCTATTATTCATAGCAGACGGCCAATGAATTGCTTTACTGTAGGCAATCAAGAGCCAATCAAAACCTTAAGCTCAGGCAGGAACCATCTTCTCTCCCCTTTTCTTTCTATGCCCAGCCACATATGATCAACGTCACAGAACTACGCAAGGCTCCCTTTACCTTCTTTGAAAACAAGAACTTACATCATGCATTTAGCTGTTTTCAAATGTGACCAATCAAATACCTGAAATTTCATAACATTTTTTCCCCAATCACAGTGACAAAACATTAACCACTACAGTTGAAAAAGAAAAGAAAAAAAAAAAAACTAAAAACCAGATCCAGCTGAAGACTTTAAATGAAGCCTTTTAAAACAGCTACACAACATACTTGTGCAGCTCACACATTATCACATTTGATATTATGTTAATAGTAACTAACCATTCTCACAAGAATAGGAGAAATGTATCACAGGACTTCCTGTGCTGCAGTAACATCCCTGCTACACAAGATCAGTGAGTGCTTTGGGGCTAAAGTCCCTGTTACAACAAGTGCAGCAATGCTAGAAACTACGATTTAGCCACAGAAGTTATACGCCTTTTTGTCATTTAGAAAATATATATTCATTGATTAAAATGCCTACTTCTGAACTCTCTCTTCATTCATTTCTCACCCCATTTCTTACTTCTGTTTCATCACATCCACGCTCTGCTAGCCTCAAACCTCTCCAGAGCAGTGACTATGATCTGTGAAAGAGATCGAATCAAGTCAATGTCAGTGCTCAGCACATTTACATACATCAGAGAGCCAAGAACGGAAAGTGAAACTATGGAAACAAACTGCCTCTTCACTTCAGCTCTCCCGCTAAATTGGAGACCGCATGTCTCCACCCACCAAAAACTTAGGGGAATTCTCCTGGGGTCAATGGAGCTTTGATATGCAAATCTTCTTTTTTACTTTTTATTATTTTCTTCATGCAAATGGAAAACATTTTATTTCACATAATTAGTAATTATATTCCTTTATAAAATTCTTAAAAAAAAAGAAATTTATAGTGATGCTAAATTATAACACATACTATGTAGAAGATCTATTGAAATAAAAACCCAGGCTTGTCAGTGAAAGTCACTCCATTCAGTATGTTCCATTTGCTTTCTTTGTATGAGACATGTCTTCCCTAATAGTATGTGTGATAGAAATAAATAACAATAAACAGGATCACTGATACCCCTAAAAAGTATTACTGACAAATACTAGGAAAGAACATGTTGGAAAAGTATGCAAAGGGAAAAAAAAAAAATCTATTCCTGTTAATTGCTCCATTTATTTTAGTGGTAATGTTCCCAAAATTATATTTTTATTTTAATATATACTCTGATTATTCTAYTGTCCTTCTTGAACCAAGAAATTCTGCTGTGAACATATTCAAAACAARTGAGCCAGAACTGACCCAGGGTACGACTTAGGCAATCATACAATAATGCAAAACTTAACTGCAATTAGTACTGCAATATCTACATTTGATGCACAGCCTTTCTTTCTCATTTGGATGAAGAAAAAAGAATGAAAAAACAATAACCTACGAAGAGTCTCCTTCATCTGCAATCATTTTAACTACCTGTACAAACCACCCAAACACCCTCAATCAAATGCAGCCTCCTTGGCCAGAACATGTCAGTAGCTTGGTAGAGCCATCTACAGATTGAGGACAAGAAAGGAGCAATAGTGAATTGCTCCTACTACTTCAGAGTAGGCAAAAAAAAGCAGATGCAACAGGCTCACATTRGTGCAGAAAAGGATAATTTTCCTTTTGAAGTCTGTTAACTCCCAGTAAACTCAAAACCATTTCTGGATATCTTCCATGCAACAACAGGCAAAATACTAGACTAAACCTTTGATTCTTGATTCAACTGAAATCRTAAATTCCACAAGTATTTTTATTAGTATCATAAAATATTGGAATTATTATATCTGTATATATTTTCCCTTTCTTGAAGGGGCTGTTACTATAAGCCTCCATGACTGTAAGTAGACAAAAAACAATGTATCTATGCCATTATACTATGAGAAGATAAAAACAAATCTC
>PTEX01000159.1:494523-510119 GCA_003342815.1 Eudromia elegans
AAATCTCTTGCTGCTTGCATTTTTAATGAAATCAACAGTATTTAGACATGTTTTGCAGCATCTGTGGGTAACAGAATAATAGTAGATAATTGATTCAGAATCATATTCCTTAAGGAAACAAACACTTCACATTCTGTGGAGAATTTTGGCAAATACTTTGCCAAATRGAAGGTTGTTCTTCTCAGCTGAACACATAAATCTCAGAACTTTTAAAAACAAAGAATGCAAAACTCCAGWCATTGTGGACTCAGATTTAGAGAACATCTCTCATTTAGAGATTGTCTCTCATTTCGAGATTTTTGATTGAAAAACCCTTTGTTTTAAGGAAAACTTCACTAATGACGGTCTGGTTTTATGCTTTTTCAGCCCTTCCAGGTTAGAACTACCCAACTTTATGAACTACTACAGAGGTTGCAGAATGCTAAAGTTCAAAACACATCATTTGTCTGTATTAAACAAATGGACAACATGTGCTTAGATGCTTGTATACATCTAAACATCATCAAATACAACAATACAACACGTAATATTTTTACATTACCTTATGCCCATATGCTCATAAGACAACCAACTTAACTGAGCATATCTTAAACTTTTACCTAAAATTAGGCTAAGGAGTGGAGAAAATCTACAATAAAAGAAGACTTTTAGATGAAATAAAATGAATTAATAATAATAGTTATTTCTATGATTGCATGGACTCTAGGCCTGCAAGTAGACTTAATAGACCAAATTTTCATTTCAGGGAAACTTAACAAAATAATTATTAAATTTATAAATTTGATGAATGCATTTGTCATCTTCTCAGCATAAATAAATATCATATTCAAYCACTGCTATCAATGTTTCAACTATCTATTCTGTTGTACTATCTACTGTGTTGTGCTATGTGCTACCTAGATGCRTTCTGTACACATCTCTTATGCATATGAACATACATTGTATGAACTGTATGAGAAGAAATGTTACGAGCATATAGAATGTGCTTAAGATATAGTTCAGTAACAAGATATAATAGATTTTAACTACGTGCAAGCACAACTCTTACTTTTTTTCTTCAAATAAAGACACAAAAAAAATCATCTAGAGTTTCATCTGTATTTTACTCAGCTGATATCTTTTTGTTTTAGTCTAAGTAATGTTTTGAGTAGAGTAAAAGCATGTTAAGACACAGAAAAATAAAACTTCCAGAATATTATGTGAAATGCAGAAAGTATCATGATTTTTCTGTTTAGTTCTGAAAAATAGCCATTTTATAACATAATTTGTTATTTTTATTACATTATACAATATTCAAATGCCAATAACTGATTTTTAATATGTTTCAGAAATGAAACAGACTTTTAGAAGCTTAAAAGGCTACTGTATTACACTATACTAATATTGTAATTTTAATACAGTAAACTGTATTAGAAATAAATATGTGGGAATATCAGAGCCCAAGAATTAAGCCTTTCAAAATTTGATTAAGACAATAATCCTGCATTCATTCAGCAGACAGAAAAGCTTCTGCCATATTCAGAAGCCTGAATAAAACCTCCAGCTTAATGAATGAATTTTGGTATTAAACCTATGTTTTAATATCAGGAAGATAAAAGTACTGATGCAGATAACCTTAGGCTAGTGGACACGACAGGTATTTCTTCTCAGAATCACATCAATCCCAGACCGCTCAGCAGTGTGCAAAACCAAGAGTTGTGTCTGCTCTTCTCCAGGAAAAAAAACTTCATTAATTTAGGATTCCTACAAATCAGTGAATTAAACATCCAACTATCGCTTCAGCTTTAGTAATGGCAGCACAACTTAAAACTCAAACATTTTTGGTGGTATTCTGCTCAAAGAAAGGGACTTCTTTAGCCTGAAATGGGAAAAATCACAACGCTACATGTTGAAATCCCTCTTTATCATTTGGCACCACAGCAAAGCCTGCTGCCTGCCCTCGCGCTCCTAGCACGAGCAATATTGCTTCTTTCTAGTTAACAAATTTTAGCTTGCATTAAACCTTATCAGCAAACATGGCAGCGCTGCAAAATCAGCAATTAAGGCCTCAATAGCTTCACCCAATTAGGGCCGCCGCGCGCCAAGAGCTACCGCGGAGACAGATTGCGTCTCGCCTCTATTAACTCATTCGTTTTGCAGAGCGGCAGCTAAGTGCCTCTTCTCTGGCCATATTAAAGTAGATATAGTTGTTTCATAGCAACATATGCTTTTGCCTTAGAAAACAAAACAAAACAAAACMAAACCCCCATAAGACCGTGCGTTTCAGAAGATGAATTTTTCATGTAGGAGCTTTTGTGGTTAGTGTTTGTATATGCAATGCGCAACATACACACTGCTATACCTGTTGCTAAACAAACACACCTCCCTTATGGGCTCCCGTTTTGCAATATCTACTACAAACTGCTTCGCCGTCTGCGTTTATTGTACCCTTCCTCATGAGCCCTGCAAAACATGGCACTCGGTTGGTGGCTTTACTCTGCGCCTGTACCACTGGTGATCAGTTCTTCAYTGAGCTGGGGGAGGAGGAGGTGGCACAGCCAAATTTTAGAAATACATTTACGTGACAGGCAGAATAGGCCGGTAATTTTAAATGGAAATAGGTCTCTCAGTGAAAAACAAAGCTATCCTTGGGATACCTCGCACTAGCGTCTCCAGYGCTAGAGCATAAGCTCTCTCCAGCRGGGACCACAACTTAGTTACGCATTTCTCTTCTCATCCACACAGTTGGACGATGATTAATTTGTCCTGCYGCAGTAAAAATGATGAATAATTATAAGCTGTGGTCTTCTAAAGTGTTGAATATCTTCAACACCTTTTTTTTTCCCTAAATGCAAATAAAGAAGCAGACCTAYAAGGCATCATATTACGAAAGACGCATTTATTCCAAGACAATATCCATCTAAGTCTAAATGTTAGAAAATGTCATTCACTGCATCTATCAAGGTAACTAGAATGCAATATTAGCAGCAATTCATATAATAAAATGCATTTTATATGATCATTAATATTTCAGACTGATTTTGAAAAAGAAGAAAGAGAAGCCAAGATGCATATGTAACAAAATGTATATTTCATGAACTTTAATTGCTGTAACTAGGGCACAGGGATTAAAGGCCTCTGCCTAAGGCATCTGCTCCTGAGGACACAGTATCACACCAGCATTTCAATTTCTCATTTCAAGAAACTAAAGTTTTTTAACCCTCCTGATACTGAAGGCAAGCTGCAATGTAAAGCCAGAACAAGCCCCATTTAGTATATTTTTTTAAAGTTATTCATACACCTAGAAGAATGTGGAAACTGAGGGACTGTCCAGCTTAATTTTTAATATTTATATGACTTTTTCTAGATGAAACCAAATGCAGGAATGAATTCGCACAAAGGAGCGAATAAAACACAGTCCAAATTTCCACAGCTACAGAGGAGCCCTATGGGCAGCATGTAAAACCTGCAAACACGCCCTGCATCATCAGGAGCAGCTCTGGCCCTTCCTTAGCAGGAGACCTTCCTCTGAATCTGCGTGCAACTCATGGCAACCCAACTTACCAAACAAACAGCAGTGGTACTGGACTATTAACAATCCTTTAATAGCCACTCGAGCGCTCAGCTACTTCCATTTTCACCATTTTAGTCACGACCATCCTAGGAAATATACAAGCAGCGATGTTTTGCTTTGATAGCTCTGTAAAGTGGGCTTCAAAGGGTAACGAGAAACATTCCCCATTTCAGATCCCTCAATTTAACTCAGCTCGTTCATCACCCATTTGGCTCAGCCGAGGACRTCACCGCGACAGCAGCTGTCGCAGTATTCTCGGTTAGCTCCGTGCAATGAAATCCAGCATCATTTACATCCTTCTGCATCCTCCTGCACTGAAAACCCTCACACATACTAAAGTATTTCTGCATATACCTTTCTAGTCGCATGGAGCCATTTTGCCCAATAGCTTAACCCTTTTTAATGGGTCCAAATAAATTAAGTTTATTAGAAAGGGTATTTATTTGATGAAGAACACGGTAATCTGTAAATTACAGAATGGAAAAACACCGCTATCATACAATAAACTACCTGCAGTCTCAGGCAAAAGAGGTATGGAAGGGAAATAAACAATAAAAGAGAGGAAACAAGTTCTGAAGCACTGTCAATTCTGAAGATACCTCATCTCACTACAGCTTTTAATTCCGTCTTTTCAGATCACAGTGGAAGAAAAATTCACTTGGATTTTTTTTTTTTCTTTTTTGAGGGGTAATGAATATAAGCCACAAAGTAGCATTGCACACAGCAGAAACTACTGGTTTGCTGGCAGTTAGGAGCAAGGAAGGAGGTGGAATTACAGTCAGAGACTATTTTTTGACATCGAAAGTTCTGGAAAATACTCCTCTAAAAATATCTGGAAGTTTACTTAACTGCTGGGTTCTCTTAGGACATAAACTACATTTTAGTATGACTGTGTCAAAACAGTACCTTTTATTTTGAAATCTACAAAATGTACACATCTATTTTACTGCTAACTATCTTTTCCAGTTCAGAAAATCCCAAAGCAATACTTCTGAATACCGCCAGTACATCATCCCACAAAAACTGTAAGRGTAACATTTATCCTCAAAGAGATATACTATGAAGCCCACCAGCATAAATCTTCCTTATGTTGCCTGTAAATCTCATCTACCTCCAGCTCCTTTARCTCCTGGGCTGCTCCTCCCCAGGCTCCCCGCCACGTCTCCTTGCYGGGTTCTGCTCTCCAAACGTCTCCACACCGACTTCCCACGGCTTGGCTACCTCTCCCCACGGGCTGCTGCACTGCAGCGGACTGGTAAGTGTCTTCATCCCTCATCCCACACCATCAAGGGCAGCAAAACAGTTACCTCTAACGACCCTCTCCACGCTTTCTCATCTAATTCTCCAAAATAGCCCCAATCTTTCGAAATGGAAGTGACCTGGCAATATCCTGCCTGGCCCTRGGGCCCTATTGGCAAGTCCTATATCACACAACAGCCTTCATTCTAGAAAGTCTTTCTATTACTGCATCTACTCAGTCTTTTAGAAACAGAAAGTCTTCCGCTTTACTAAGAATGCCAAACCCACAAAGCTAATTCCATTCCTGATTTTATGCAATGAAATCAGAATAGCTCAGGTTCCTTTCTACCGCCCCTTATTCTTTCTGCTATACTTCTAATACTTAACTTTATATATTTATAAAACTTATATATATATATTTATATAAAATATATAAACATCATTAATAAGAATAAGTGTTACCAGAGAGGCAGTTCCAATTCATGAAATTAGATCTCTGCTTTTTGCAAATCTCAGATGTACTGATTCACACCAGCTAAAATTTACATGTAAATGTGGATTTACTGTTGAGAAATTTCTTGTCTGTTGCACAGCTTTTCATGCTAAAATGTTTGATCCTTCTATTTGCTGAATGCAATGAAAAGGGCACCTACTCRGAACAGTGACAGCTAATAAAAGGAACAATTATATATTCCAGAAACAGCTGATCTAATTCATCAAGATTTTTGCATCACAGTAACAACAAAATATATTTACGTATTTTAATATGTTTTTCTTTTCCAACTCTTTTTCAGGATGAGACAGAATTTTGATTATTAAAAAAAAATATATCAGGATCATTAATGATTGGAAAATTGTAATAAGATGAAGGAACTGGGTTTCATTAAACAGATCACTACCTAAGCCTGTGACATTGTGTAAGCTTAAGACAGTATTTCACTAATATGAATAACAATAGTAAAGCACAYCTGCTATCCTTTCAATATTTTGCTTTGAGCTAAGATCTAATGAACAGAATACAAYATTTCAGTGTTWGCAATGTTGCAGAAAAAAGATCTTTTTGATTAAAGGCAAACCAGTAATCTGACAATACTAGGTACTACAGTATTTCTTTYGGAAATGTCCCTGTTGGCATTGCTCTTCTGGACAAACTGTAATTTCATTAATTATTTTTTCTAACCTTCTTATGTATTTCTTTTCCCTCAACACTTCTCCAGTTGCTTTTTTTATTGCACATATTGTTTAYGTAGTTTTCCTCACAAGGCAAGTTTTGGTGTCTCTGGACTCTGCAAGCGGACTGAACTGATTCCTACAGCCCGTGTGGAGCCCCACAGCCCTCTACAGCACCGCACTCGCTTCCTGAGGCAAGGTCAGGTATTCATGGGTGAAAGACACAACTTCAYAGTAGGTATTAAGTGTTACTCAGTCAAAAGCATCGCATAAGCCTACAGGGGAACGGTCTTTTAAAACTGTTTTGTGGAAGCAAAACCCTACGTACCATCTATGAAATTTGCAGATGAGAAAATTCTGATGTCTTCCCAAAATGTGCATGAGGATATTTTCMATTAGGGAAGAGCAAAGATACTGTAGCAATATCATTAGCCCCCTTTAAGTAAAGTGTTTGCATTTATGACATTGTTTTRACAAATACAGATAATCTCTGTCGTACTCTTGACTCATATTTTTGCACCCATCACTGTGGAGTAATAACCTGTGGGCTATAAAATTGCATTACAGGCCATACTCAACTTCCAGAACTGTCCTGCTAGTTAAGAGGTAGATAACTGCACCTTTAACATTTTTTTCCAAGGATATCTTAAAAGTGAAAACAATCTCTTAAAAGTGAAACCATCCAGGACTTTAGGTTTTGTGCTACCCTGGTCTCCTGTAATTTTTCTCAAATAAAGAGAGAGAGATGCAAGTCCCGTCAAAGCTTTGCTTGGCTATCACTGTCTTGTCTTGCAGGGCCCAAAAGAATTGGTACTTGTTTCTGAAACGGAAATAGGTAAGAAAAACCTCTTACACCAACAAGATCTGAAAGCGAGCAAAGACRTACTTTATTTCTAAAAATAAGTAATTCAAACACTTCATAGAAGCTCTAACCTTAAGAAAAGGTATCTTAAAGAAATGTAAAATATTTTCAAACAAAAAAAAAAGTTTGGTCTTTAAATCTTTATACAACATTAAAACAGATTTAGATTATTAAAAATTAAAAAAAAAGAATTAATCTGGTATTATCATCTAAACTGCAACAATACACAGTAATTGTCCGGAYCAAGATCAATGCTAGTCAATCTACATTTCTGAAATAAAAGTCTTAGCAAGAGTTTACGTTTTAAGCAGACCAAATCAGAGTAAAGTAAGATATACTTATTTGAGAGGCAGAAAGCTCAAGCTCAGAAAACCTGTTTCCATTTACACTAAAAATATTCTTCACTATACTGGCAGTTTGAGGGTCTGAATGTAGCTTTAAATTTAATTTATGTAGTGTACAATGACCTTAGTATAATTGAAAATAAGGCTGAAATGAATCAAAGTGCTCAAGATTACAAACTGCATATCTAAAAAGACTAGAGTTTAACTCCTCTGCATGCAGTCTAAGATGTTAAGCACAAAGATCTTGGTATTCT
Organism: Eudromia elegans; assembly: GCA_003342815.1. Taxonomy (NCBI): domain Eukaryota; kingdom Metazoa; phylum Chordata; class Aves; order Tinamiformes; family Tinamidae; genus Eudromia; species Eudromia elegans. The sequence continues at coordinate 501,946 of PTEX01000159.1, forward strand.
AGAAGAGGGTTGTTTTACAACTGTAACATAAACTCTGAAAACCTTACTACAGTTAGGATATAAGGGCTGCAGAGAAGTCAGTAAAGTCAGTTTTATTCTAGTAACCTTCTTGTTACAATTAAGAAAAACCATGCTTGTGACTATGTTGTCAAGATGCTGCTGTTCTCTTAAATGTATGTATAAATAGGCCTAATATAGAKGGAGCTGAATGTGTTCTAGAATTGAAAAAAAAAAAACATATACTGATGAAAATTTGCTTTAGTTGTCCAAAAGACACTGTTCTATTTTTATATGGAAACTTCATCCTACAGAGGTATTCTTAGAAACATTTTAGAAGTGCAGTTTCAGGAAGAAAAATAATTGTTGTTCAGAGAAGGTTTTATTATTCCAACAGCATCAACAAGAACTGCTTTCATCAGCAAAGCCATTTCATTTGAAAGCAGCTTATTATTATCATACTAACCTAGTGATTAATAATTTAGTATTTCAACTTCAGTTCAAATAGAATATTTTCTTCATTCTTAGTGAAGCCACATATATTCTTTTTTTTTCACATTCTCTCATCACATTTGAACTAGATAATAATATTTACTTTTTGAAGCAAATCCTTTATCAAAGACTGCATTTCTGTAACTGCAGTCAGATAACTAAAAAAAAAAAAAAAAAAAAAAGAGTAATAGCAATGATAATCAATTATACTTATCATAACAGTGCCTAAAGGACAACCATGAATGCAGTCTCCTTTTCCTAGGTAACATTAAAAAATGGTTATGACTATTCTTTCAGAAATACCTTTCTATTTTGTATGACTTCATATATTCTTTTCTTTTAATGGGAAGAAGAAATATTTGCATGAGAAAAGAAAATCTAAGAGTTTGCTGTCAGGGCAAAGAATCTTAAAACAGTCCTGTCTAAAGCAAAAAATCCGAGACAGAAACCAGAAAGTATCAGCAGTATTACGAGCTTCCTGCCCAAGAAGCAAGACTACCAATCTACACTGGTACACAGTAGTGGAGGGGGAAAAAAAAAAAGAAAAAAAAAAAAGAAAAAGAATCTTAAATCTCTTCTTTGCCATTATTAATATTGTTTTATTTATTTATTTATTTATTTTACAACAAGGCAGAGAGGAAAACACAAGCTAGAGGGCCATTCTTCCAGCAGGAAGATGGGGGATTTTTCCCCCGGCCCCCAGAACTAGTCCATGCGATGCGTTTCCAATTCCTGGCACGTGAACGAACACGGACTTTCCAAAGTTTCAGTCTACATAAGCTGGAGACCACAAGAGCCAGTTAGGCAGCTAAAGGACAGAGCAGTCTTAAAAGATTTACACACTTTCATCTAATACCATCCTAACTGTTGTGCATCTGGAGCGAGGTCCCGCTCCTCTGTGCTTCCATCTGGGATGGTCTTGTCACCTCTCAGGATGGGGTGTCAGCAGAGACACCTTTTRCACAGTGCARTTGTTAAAACCCTATAAAGTATGGSAGGCATCACGGAAAAGTGCATTTCATCGGGACCTTACAGATTACACTGTTTTTGTTAATTTCTAGCTATACCTCAGTATTAACATTCATCTGCAGAACTCCCTGGAGTTTTATTCCCAACTTTTTGAGGACAGCTCTGTCTATCCTAATCATCAAAAGTCTTCATTCCTGAAGTCAGCAGATTGAATTCTTATATCAGTTGAACTTCTTAAGCCTGGGAAATCTCTGGACCTAGATCAGGTTTTCAGTCCTACAAGGGTGTTACTAGTTGCCATAAATATTCACAGAAATTTTATTCTCAGGCATAATGCATGGTTAGTTATTCTGAACAGTAAAAGCATATATACATAAAAAAATTCTTTGTACCACACACAAGTGTTAAGATACAACTACAGCAAACCTTACTTTCCCTCAGCTCATCTCTATAAGTTTGTAAATTTGTCCAACAACGCACATACTTTCTCCCCAAGAAAATTTAGACTGTCTTCTTAATCTTTGTTGGCCTTTATCCCAGATATTACATTTATTTGGATATGAACTATTGATTTTATATGGAAAACAGTTTGCAGCAGAACAACTATATCTAAAACGAGACACCAATATCCTTCTGACTCACAGAACTGCACGCAAGTTTAAGAGGTTAAGAACATAAAATGCAGACTGACATTTACAGCTGTCATTTTAAACAAACATATTTGAGAGACTACAATGTAAAGTACCGATACTTTGGTTCAAGAATACACTCATCAGTTTAAAGGACAGTGAGGAACGTAAACTGCATCCATAAGGAGGAACATAACGAARTGTTTTCCACCTTCATCAGGAGAATATTTTATATTGCTTATTATTAGTACATACAAGTATATCTGTGAAATACGGGCCAACTACCTGACCTTTTACCCAGCCTGGAATAAAAGAGAAACTTTCCAGAGTARTATGCTCAAAAAAAGTATTTGTGACTATTGCCCACAAGCCATGAGAACATTTTACAAATGCTCTTTGAGGAGCTTTTTAAAAATATTCTCGGTAGCGTCCGTCCCCCACRTATCTCGTCGTACGGTTTTACATACACACACACACATACATGCACACACGCACACACACGCACACACACGTGTCTCACCGGCAACCGTCCGACTCGCGTCCGCTGCTGCAGGACCCTGCTGTTGCCAGGCAACAGCTAGCAAGCATTTTGCACGGCTTGCAGAAATCTGAATGAAGGATGTGCAGGAAGATTCCCTTCTGGAAAACTAGGAAGCGAACTCGCTGCCAGAACAGCATGAATAATTCCGCGTGCATTGCAAAGATTCACAGAGAATGAKCCTTCCGTAATTGCCGGTATGAGAAAGGCCGGCTCCTCTGACTAGGATTTGAAGGGCATTTCACAACAAGGAAATTCATGTTCTGTGCATTCAGCTAATGATCCCTCTTGGATTCTGACCCAAAGCCACTGAAGTTAATGGGATTCTTTAAATTGACTTCAGGGTCTTTTGATCAGGTCTTTGGTGACCGACCCTAGCAGCAGAAAAACTGCAGACTGCTAAACAAAGAACCAAAGGGCCGTCATCTCACAGGGGATACAAACACATTCTGGATACCGTCTGATCATTTCAAAACATGCCAGGCAAAGAGGCCATGTCTACAAACCCTCCTTCACATCATCATGTACATACTGCTAAGGTACAGTCTCATGGAGGCTAATTATATTATACACAGGAGCAAAAATAGAAGCGTCTATAATCCATAGATAACATGGAAGTAATATGCAATCAACAAGAGAGAAACTATTTGTCACTTCAAGTAAGTGCCATCCATTACAAAATTAACAGTCCTCTGGCTGTCAGGCCTCTTGAGACTTAAAAAGGGAAAAAGAGCATCAAGAAGAGAACTGGAATATTTAGCACCTCAGAAGTGTCTAATTCAAGTTTGAATCGTATGTGTTTTATACAAACAAAAAAAAAAATGGTTGGACTTTTTATTCTTGCTCGCAATAGTTGCATTTTTTTTCCATTTTCTGCACAGTATATATGTGGGGGGGTGTATATATATATATATATATAGCCAAGTGATCACTACTACTCTTTGCATAATGACCTAATTGGAAATCCATATATTTTCTGTTTAATTCTGAACATCCGCTCATGTAACTGTAGTGAAAAAAAAGGTACTGAAAGCAGTAATTATTGGTATTTAAAATGATGCTGTCAGTATAAAATAGCAAATGTGATGAGCTTTTTTAATGGATTACAACAAAATCCTTTTAGCTTCATTTCTCAGRTTGTCTGGAACTAGCATGAAAAAGGAACTGCTTCAATGGAAGGAATCTGGCATCTAAATCCCACGGGCTTAAAGCTTTATTAAAATTCAAATAAATTAATAATAAATAGCAGTTACATTCTTGAAGATGTACTTGRATTGTTTTTATGCTCCGAGATATAATTCAGAATTTAGTTCATACATTAGGATGCGTTTATAACGCCATTCTCAATGCCTCCGAACAGGCTGCGCAGATTCGCCTGAGTTACAAATATAAAATAACCTATGGAAAGGAAATCCATTCCARAGTGCAGTGATTGCCTGGGCCTTTTTGTTTAGTTGTTTGTTTTTAGAATATGCTATGGAAACTTAGAAAAGAAAAACAGAAAAACTTCTATTCTGCCTTCTGTATTCATCAGGATCTACCTGTATATCTGCCATAATCAATCCACATAATCTTAAATTCAGGACTTTTTGTAGATCCTTTTTGTCTCTTCGTGTGTGTGTGTGTGTGTGTGTGTGTGTGTGTGTGTGTGTGTATGCATATATATGTGTGTGTGTGTGGACTTTTTTTTAATTGTATTTTAGGATTAATACATTAGAACACAAGACATGGCACCATTTCCAGAGGAACTAAACTGAAGTCAGGGGTTCGTGTCCGTAACACTGTTAACCCTGTCTTCAGTCAATCAGCATTAACGTCCCAAGGAGAAACACTATGTTCATTTCCATAAAAGCTACCTGCAATGATTTTAAATTATGGTTAAAAATAGGGAGGGTTGTGGTAGAACTTTTCATTTGGTGACTAACAGCAACCTCTTATTTATTACTCAATCAAGGCTGACTGCAGGCCCAATTTTCTCTTTGGATAGCAGTATTAGAATACAAGCTGAATCACTCAGGACATAATTCTACTCAGTATGTGGAAACACATAAAAAAACAGTATTTATTCACAAACTCAGTGAAAATTTCCTCTAGAAGGAATTATTTTGTTCTGTGGCCAAGGTGTGCCACAAAGTAGATGAAAACAAACAAACAAAAAAGACTGTGACTCTGAAAGTTGAAATGGGTCAACATAAGACCATCGAAGTGACAAAAAATGCTCGTTTTTAATTAGACTCCTGAACACGATGCCTAATTGTTTTTTTCTCCCAGGGAGCAGCACTTCAACAATGCATGAAATCCTCACAGCTCCGTTTATTAGGAGGCAACAAAGGAATTTCAATCTGCTACAGGAAAGTTTCAGCCTATGAGCACAGCCAGCACAGGAGAAAATTGTGTCATATGAATTTTAATGTAATGTAAGTATGAAAGATTCTGAAAGAACAAAGGCAGCACAGTCCTATTCCACACTACACAAATGACCTATTCTGATCTGAACAGCACACCACATTACAATCAAATTTATTTCAAAAGAGGGTCACGCAGGTCAAATGTAATGGCTGCAAGAATGAGGTATTTCCTTTATGTAGTATTAGAGAAAAGCAAAATATCAAACAGTGCTGGAATGCCAAGGCACTGAAAACAAAGACATATTTAGGCTACAGGGAAACTAGATCTGAAAAAGAAGATGTTTTAATTACAGTTGTTATCCTCACTGGCCACCATTTCTAAGTTTCATGGACACTTGTGACACGTCTATGAAGATGTCATGTACACACATGCAACATTTCACTGCACAGGCTTTAGCATATCTATATCTTCAAGGAACCATAGAYGTGTTTTATACACAGCCCACATTTAACAAGGGTAGAGGTGACAACCTAGACGGTCCAACTGGCTTACGTCCCTTTCACTGCCTGACACCTCATAGCAGATAGGGATGTACTCCCAAGCGAGGCAGATGTCACATCATGGCACAAACAGAGAGGCAGGTGATACCATTTTGGTGAGTAGAGTATCCAGCTCTTTGCCAGAAGAAGCTAAAGAAGACATAAGTCCACTTGATGATTCTGAGAAGGGGTGAAAAGTGGAAAAAAGGTGTCTCAAAGATCAGTATATTATTAAACGGAAGCGAAGGACAAATTCTCACAGTATTTCTTGCCAGGTGTCTTCCTCAACACTGAGACCCTGTCTTTGACTTCAAGGAAGCCTTTATGAAGCAATTTGTTTATTTAAGCAGCTCGAAGTCCTGGCAGTTCAGGAATAATGTTCCTCCTGAATTTCAGGTGAGAGGAAAAAGAACGATTCAGTAAAACAATTGTCACTCCTTTGTGAGTGACTGCAGAGAGCACTTGCTCACAGCACAAATCTAATCTGCATTTATGTCGGGAGGAGGCAGGCAGGCTAACAAGTACTTAAAACACTGTACAGCTCTGGTAAGTCAGAGGCAAACACAAGAGACCTTGCAGAAAAACATCCATAAAGAGTTTCTGTTTTACAAAGTACAAAATCAATAAAGGGAGGAGAACAGAAAATGACTTGCAGCTCCGGTTTTCRAAAACTAGATTCTACCCTAAAGTTCCCTCCAAGCCGAAGGTTGTACTTAAAGATATAAGGTAGCCGGCCCGCGCCGGCACGACAGCATCATGACACCCGCCTGACACGCGGCTGCCGCTTCACGGGTCGCACTCTATCAAAGCACCTTGGGTTTGGTTCGTGGCCAGGGCTCCCTCAGTCACCAACTAAGAGTGAATAAAAGAAGCACTGGAGGAATTTCCGTAATGAGTTGGCTACCGGCCTAAAGGCTAGAATTAGTTTTATTGCCCAAGTCTAGCACTAAAATTGGTATTAGTCACCTAAGCTCTCCAAGCACTAATCTACTTTTCAGAASAGAGCAAAATATTCATATAGTGTAGACTATTCTCATTTAAAAAAATCGATAATTTCCCATGTATAAKAAGAATGAAACACAATCAGCAAGAAATATAACTCTATTTGCATATTTCAAAGTTACTGCAACCTTAGTTTCTAGAATCCATAGCTCCCTTCCCCCTTCCCGTACTTTTGGAGGTTAAAAATACTCATTTGTTAACACATATTTATACTCGTGAAAGACGATGCATTCAGGTACCTTAYGACAGTTCTAGTGTAATTCATTAAGGTTTGGACTTGAAGATAAACATAAGGGGGAAAAAAATACAAGCCTTTAATGTCTTACTTGGTGAATAAAAACTGCATTAATTTAGAAATTCAGTCACCAGAATCCAATTAGCCATGGATATATACACACATATTCATACCTTTCAACTGTCACGTCTCATTTGAATTCTGATGCTATTTTCCATAAAGTATGATCCATTTTACATTGTACTTAATAGATTTATTCAGATGTGCATCCTCACATGTTATATTTAGGGTTATACTACCACCTGCCTGAGGCTGTAGTCTCGACTGTTACCCCTCACCACACACCTCTCCTCAACAGAGAATTCCCTATAGATATCGCAGGAACTGTTTCACTGGTTCACTTTTGCTTAGTGCAGAAGTATTACTGTCATTCTGACCGTGAATAATAATCTACTACTGAAAGTGCACTGACATTACCATTAAAAAAAAGAGGAAAATGAGACGTCTTTGAAACAATATATTCAAGGTATATAAGACATGCCGTAGTGAAATACGACCATCTTCATAATCTTATTGTCAGGAGTCAGCAAGTATCACCCGGGAGCGCCGTAATGCGCGCTGCAGGTTGCACACACATCACGCCCGCGTGCACACGCACATCCACACACACGCAGCCATGCACACGTGCAGTCTCCCAGGCACTGCGCTCCGGGCAGGGCTCCCAAGGCAGCCGCGCGAACCGAACGGGAGCGCTGCCTCCCACCGCCACCGAAGGCGACGCGACGCGGCCACCACCCGCGCGCTCCCTCCCCACCCGGCACCGCCGCCGGGCCGGGAGCGCCGCGGCGCGAGGCGCGGGGCTGGCGGGAACACCCCGAGCACCAGCGGTGGCTTCTCCCGCAAACTAGCGCGCGGCTCCTTCAAGGCGCCACTCGGAGCGGAGCGGGCTTGCAGAGTCATCCCCGGGAGCACCCGCTCCCCCGGCACGGACCCCTGCGCCCAGGGCTCTGCCCGGCGCGCCGCCAGCGGGCGGGCACCACGCGGATCCGCACGGAGCTCCGCCGCGCTCCGCCGGAACGGGCACCCCGCCCAGGCGCGGGGCGCCCCCCGGCCGGGTCCCGCGGAGCCTCCCGCGGCACCGCGGGTTCCGCACCTCCAGCGGCCGCGGCAGGGCAGAGCAGGGCGCGCGGGCCCCCGCCCGGGCGGGCTGCGGGAGCGGCGCGGGGCAGCCCTCCCGCCCGCGGCGCGGAGCGACGGGGACCCTCCAGTCTCACAGAGGGAGAAAGAAGGAAAAAGGCGAGTTTGAATTTCCCGAGGACCGGAGCCCCGGGGCTCCGCGGGCAGCCGCGCGAGCCAGCGCGGGCCTCGGCGCTCGCAGCCCTCCCGCGAGGCGCCTCCCGCCCGCACACCGCGCGGGGCTCCGG
>PTEX01000159.1:510604-599658 GCA_003342815.1 Eudromia elegans
GCGGGGCGCGGAGCGGGGCTGGCGCTGCCCGGGCGGGAGGTGCCGGCTGGGCCAAGCGCGGGGAAGCGGCGCTTCGGCCCCGGGAGCGGAGCGAGGAGCGCGAGGTTCAGGGTTGCCGCGCCGCGTCCTTGGGCGCGGGGCTGCCTGCGCAGGACCGAGCCCAAGAGCCGTTGCTGAAGGAGGCCGTGCCGGAGATCCAGGCGGGAGAGCGGTTCCGGAGGGAGTCCGGGGGGGAACTGGCCAGAAGAGCAATTCCTGAAGGAGCGCTCCTTTGCGGTTTGGAGAGAGATGGCAACACCGTCTTTGGAGATGCTTGTGTTTGCTTCAGGTATAGGCAGAAGAGGAACAGAGAGGGGTCAATCTAAACCGCTTTAGACAGGAAGACCTCTCCAAGGCATTTGAGAGAGGGCTTGCGTTACTGGGGTTGCACASGTTGGCAGTGTCACATAACAATTCCCCCCCATAGGCATTTTCACTATAAAAAGTTGTGGTTTTTGGTAAGCTTAGTGGAAGTCACGTAAAGACTTCCCTTCATACCCTCTTTGGAAGCATGCCGTTGCCCTGAAATACCAGGAATCTTTTAATCATTGTGTTTGGAAGAGATCTTCAAGATCATTGAGTCCAACCGTAAGCCCCTCAACACCCTGCACCTCGTCTGCTGTTGCATGAACACTGCCAGGGAACTTGCATTGCACAGTAACACCCCATGTGCCACAGCACCGGGAGCAAGAAAACTCCCGCGTTTTGAAACATTTATTTTTTCCAGATTTTCAAAAAGCCTTTAGTTCATATTGGTAACGTGGGTTGTATATTGGTATAGCTTAGTTGTTCTTAAATAGCTAACCTTGTGAGAAGTTAGATTTTCTTTGTGAAACTTTCATGAACTTACATCTAGAGCAATCTTGCAGAAAACAGGTAAGATGTGGTCTGGAAAAGTGACTGCAGTGCTTAGATGATGGAATCTTGAGGAAAAAAACTCATGACTTCACATAAGTGTGCATGAAAAATGGAGGATGCAAGAAAAAACTTGATGTTTATTTAATTCCAAAATATTCCTGTGATGAAAATATTTTTGCTAGTTCATCATTATCATGATTTAGAATTCTCTAAAAAAAATCAGAATCTTAATATTATCTTCTAAAGTCTCTTGCATTTTCATTGACTGCTATATTCATTGAATGGCTTTGTATCTAACAAGTGTGAAACTTTGAAACTAGGCCAAGAAAATTCTTTCAACAGAATAACCCTTATAATTATGCTTTTTTGTTCTTAGTTTTTCTCATAGACAATCAGCAAGTGGTGARGGAGAATGGAGTTTAGCTGTCCTTTAATTTTCTAGCAGCATGTTTTCAGAAATGAATTTTGGAACATCTGCTAAGAGTAGGACTCTGCATTACTTCTATCCAAGAACAAATGTCTATATAATCATGCAGTTGTTAAGAAAAGATAAAATCAGAGAAATAGATGGAGAGAAATATTTACCGTACGTACAGTTGTGGCTTCCTAGCTATTTCTAGTAAAATGTCCAAAGGTATTATAAGTTTGTACTTTCATTTTAGGCAGAATGTGACTTCTATATTAATTTTCATTTCAGTGATATGTCAAAGCAGAACATTCTGTGATTTAAGAGAAGAAAAATKGGATGCACCTACAAGAGAATTCTTTCAAGACACCTTACAATGTATTAAGCGTAAGCTTTGTTCCAAATGAGACTAGCAATTGTTTAAAGTACAGAAAGCTCTTGGAGGATCAAAAAGGAGACGAACATTTCCTTTCAATTGCCAACCAGTAAAGTACATAATCCTATTCAATTAGCTGACAAAAAAAAAGACATTTCCCTTACAGATGAACCCTGAATGATTGTGAAGTGTGCAGATCTGGTTTCTCAAGCTTTCTCAGCTCGTTTTTTGGCTGCCTGTCATCTACACAGAAGTTGTCTTGCATATGTTCATAAATTGAGATAGAAATAATGGTATGATTATTTTTTAAAAAGAATTGTGTTGTATAATAAATTATCTGCTGTGAAAGTCATGAGCTAAGCAGTAAGCTTCCTGAGAGCGGTCACCTTAAAACCTTTACCCTGTTTTTCCTCATAAATTTCTGAAGTTAAACATTCTCAGAAATTCAACATACACTAACTCAGTAGAGCCAAAGGAAAAAAAAGATARTAAAGACACAGTACAGTTCATTCTGAAGAGTATATTGTCATGAACCAATACCTTGCATATTCTGTAAAATATTTAGGAATATTTATGATATTCCTGTTAGTGTGAAATCATCATTTGGAAAGAAAAATTATTAAATAGATAATCAAGTCACTAAYTATTTCAGGCAAAGGAGTTAATTTCTAACCTAGCACAGATGCAGTCAAATCTAATTTTTTTTTTCTTTCCTTTTTTTTTTTCTTATTTTCTTGGACAATACATATTGCCATTCACCTCTGTCAGAATGGAACTTGTTTAAACAAAATGATCTCCACTAGTGCTTGCTTGACAAAATTAATGATTTTTTTAGCGATATGTGCTTTAWATCTGACTTTGTTGTCCCCCATGAATTCATGAAAGATAGGAAGAATGACAGTTAAAACTTGTATTTGACGTTTCCAGCCAAGATAGTCTTTTACTGCTCCTGCTAGGAGGGAGCAGTGGAGACCTTCCTCTCTCTGGTTTCAGCAGTGACAGCCATGTGAGAGCTCGCTCTTCTCATTCCAGATACCAGCTGGGACCAAAGAAACTCCTCTGGTTAAAAGTTTGTCAGGGAATACTGATAAACTCTCAGTACTTAATCAAGACATAATAAATGTGTTCAGACCTAAAGCTGTTTCCAGTCTAAAATAAAAAGTAATTTTTTTTATGATAACAAGAAATTTTCATAGGCTGTACCAAGAAAGTTACATTAACTAGTGTTTTATTAATGCATTGAAAGTCTACCTTCAGACAAGATTCAGACAATTATTTATTTTGCTTCAAGTCGTAATTCACAGACCAACCAGATTCCTTTGTGAATTAGCATGAAGCATAAATCACTTAGATGGAGAACTGTTGGTTTGCATGGGCATCATAAAGGCAAAAAGGCATAAAACTACRTTCATGTATGTTATTTGCTTACTGCCCAGGACTACAATGCCGACACTTTCAACCCCCAGATCCAGGGCAGGAAGATAAGCCTGACTTTTATCTTACCGTGTTGTTTCTGCCTAGGTCAGAAAGGCAAATAAAAAGAATGAAATCTTCCAGTTGATACTGGATATGGTAGTTTAGTCTATTTGCAGAGATTAGAATAGAGACTGTTTTATTTATTTTTTTGTCAGAGAGTTCCTGTGAGTGGCAAATCTCTGCTCCTCTGAGACTGTAAAAAATAATTCATGTGTTTTGCTCTTTGCCCCAAAACAAGAAATCACATGGGCATGGTCGGGTAATAACTGCGTTGACAAACTAACTTARTCCTGACAGATGGGCTCTGTCAGAGGCACCACACCAGCCTGAGGCATTACTTTCCCCAGATGTAATTCTCCTCCTTCGGAGAGCAATGCCCTGTAGCAGGGATGTTAGAAGTGGATGTGTACTGGCTTAGTACACATAAATGGCTTAGGCTGATATATTTGACTATGAACTGCAATGTCTAGGAGCAACATACTTTGCTYCTGCTTCTCTGTTAGGGAGAAGTAATGTTTTAAATAAGGACAGCCAAGTCTCAGAGAGCCCATTGATTATAAACACTTTGCAATATATAGCTTCGAAAAGCTATATATGCCTTGACAGGCTTCTGGCCATTTATAAGCATGAAAYGTAGTGAATACTACAATAGTGTTCTATTTAAAATAGAATAATTGTTTGTTTCTTAACATGCAATACTCTACTGACCTTCAGAAAAAGCCACATATGTTCAGGGTTGCTGCTGTTTTCTGGATGATTTGGATGATCATATCTGGACAATATTTAGCATCTTATATCTAGCACAGGTGTTGCAGGAGACAGTGGGTGAATCTCAGTAGTTATTGGGACCAGGACATTCAAAAGAGAAAAAAAAAATCATAGCAATCAATCTGGATTTCATTGTTTTTACTCACAACGTGTCCTGTTTAAAATCTATCTGTAGATAGCCCAAGGCCCATGCAGTGCTGGCATCCTCTTTGAGAAATGCATGTTTAGATGCTTAACCTTTTGGTGTGCTCACAATGAAAATTTATGCCTTCACTAGTTCAAACTGTGCTCTTTCTGGACGTCAAATATTTCAGAATATAGCACTACTATATTCTAACAAATAACAAACTAACAAATGGGTAGTAAGTTAGTGACGGTGTCAATAGCGTAATTCACAGATTCTACACTGGGACTTAGCACCAGTTTTCAATTGTTAGAGGCCAGGAAGGGACATCACGATCACAAACTCTTGAGAAGAGGCTGAGAATTTAGTTACAAGCCCTGAAAGGACTGGGTCTTCACTCTGAGAGATGAACTAAGGACTGATCTGCTTGAGTCTGCCAAAGTCATGGTTATGGTCCACGTTTTCCCCCAGGCTATTGATGAGATAGTTTGCCTGATGACTCCAGCATCTCTGACCAGCGTCCTCTGCATGTGCAGCAGATGGGGAGTGGCAAGAGGAAAAAAACATATTTTAGTCCTCACAGATATTTTCTGTCCACTAGAAATGGAACATGGCATCACTGTTTTGCTCTTGTGCAGAGTTATATTTCGTCTTTCCACATCGTCCACGTCAGGGAAACCAAGCAGTGTTTGCCCCTTTGATGGACATATGCTGTATATCATAAATGGTCCCCTGCTTACCTGTTRCATCTACATGTTTGAGTTAACAAGTTACTTAATCTTACTTGAATACCTTACTGAAAGTTCAAATTTTAACATYATTGCCTTTCAGTAAATCTTCAGAAATGATAAAACTGCATTAAATATGTAGCTGATTGCTAAGACCTGATCTTTTAAGGTTAACACCTAGTATTATTTTTGTAGTTGATGTGCTTTTATTATAGAATATCTGAGTCTGAAATTTGACAAAATCAAAGAAAGGGTAGAAGATTTTTTGGAAAAAAAATAAATGCAATTTCTTCTAGACTAAATAGTTCAAAAAAGGMTTTTCTCATCTTTCAAAATAATATTTTCTTACCTCATTTAAAAACGTTTTTAGTGTTTTAGGCAAAATGATTTTAATGTGCATTTATTTGGCTCTAAATGAATGTATTCCTACAAAAGTAAGTGTCCAAAATGCAGTGTATAAGCATATTTATTTTCATGCCCTAAGCTCTCATGTATGTCTATAAAAATGATATAAAAACTATACAGATTTTAAAAAATCATCCAGGAATTCTTTAGTATCTGCATTACTTGACTTTTTTTTTTACCTTTTTTTTTTTTTACCTTTTTTTAAGATCTTCAATTTACTTATACAGATCTGGCACCTAATTCATTCTTTTGTTCCAAATTTAAGTAGCACTTTGTATGAATGTATCAGTTGGGAGCACTGAATGTATTTTCAGACAGCTATAATGATTTGATACAAATTTCTGAGTTGATCATTTATGACTGACAGGCACTGTGTTACTTGCCTATTATCTTTTATTAGAAAGCAATGTTAGTATTTGCTCTTCCTACTTGAGTTTTGTTCACCACAGTTGTCCAAGTTTTATCTTTTAAACATGATGGCATAGATATTAATAGGAAGTGTGAGGTCATAGCTGATGTTTTCCCTGGCTGATGGTCAGCCAGTGATGATAATAAACCTAAGTGTGTCTACATAGCAACCCTGACAGTTAGGTGAGATCAGGTTCAAAAGAACTACAATAACTCTTGKTTTTTTTACTGATTCCATTTCTGACTGTTCACATTATTAACAAAGATTATTAAGGAAACATGTGTCTTTAAACAGAAATAAAGAGACATATGTGCTAGAAAAGAAAACCAGCTTGTTTACCTCTTCACCAAAGCTTGGAAAAACTACGATGTTATGCCTGCTAGAAGTATTATTTTGGTAAAAGCTTTGAAGAACATGATTAAATTCTTTAAATGAATCCTTATTTCTTTTAATATTCACTTTGTAAGCATGCTATCCTTTTTAACGCTACAAAAAAAAAAGATTTATACTAATTTTAGAGCAATCTTTATGGTTTGTATACATAGCAATCTATAAGAAAATAGCTTATAATAAGCAAACAGGCATTTGAGACTAGATTGTCCTTCATCTGCAAAATGAAAACTTCTAACTTAAGTCTGTAGGAGACAAGAGCTAAATGCAGATCCGATGTGCTTTCCATCCTAATGCTGTTCTCCTACTGTCAAATGATCATAACTAGCTCCAAGGACAAAGGTCTTTTTGGAAACCACCCCTAAGTGAGGTAGCTTCTTTTACCAACTGCTTCTAGAAGTGTTCTTTTTTTTTTTTTTTTTTTTCCCTAAAACCCAAAAATTGATTTAAAAAAATATTTTGGGTGAGACTGATAGGAGCAGCCAGAGAAAAAGACATGACAACCTAGGGAGCATCGCAATTTCAATGGGGTCTGGGTAGATAAGAAGCAAGAACTGCTCTTCAGTCTGCTCTTCAGCATTCTTCTACTGATATGAAAACAAAAAGGATGAAATGGGGATTTCGGTAAAAAAMCACATCAGCAAACGCATGACATAGGAATGAGAAATGAAAAACGTAAGAATAAAAAGCTACAATCATCAAAAGATGCATGATTCCCTATGAACTTAAGGGAAAGAAGGGAAAAGACAGAAAGATAGGCAACATCTAGCAAATATTCAACAACCACAGTGGCTTTGGATCAGATCTCTTAAAAAGTTGCAACAAAGGCGGTTTCTGCTGAGCATCACTAAATACAATGGAAGTAGCCTGTGCCATTTGTTGGGTATTCGGGAAGGTAAGTGGTGAAGCTCAGGGCAGCTGAAAACAAGCTCTCTTTGAACACATTCACATCACTTATACCAAGGAAAGGAGGCCATTCACAGTTTTTCTTCTCTTTTCTATTCAAGGAATAAACAACTAATGATTATCTTTCTTATAAACATGGTTTAGTGCTCAGACATACAGCAGCAGGTGGAAATCTCTCTTTTTGTCCCACAAGGATACAAAGCCGGTAGTGAAACACTATTTTCCTCCTATTAATTCTGTTCAGCTGGAGGTCTATTCTGCCGCCATCACAATATATACATACATTTTTTTTGGAGTCTGAGGTACAATTTGAAAAAATAAAAAATTCGTTGCCATACAGTGTGCAATCCTTCGTCTATGTGTCTATGTCCCATAAGTAGGAAGCTAGTGAAGACTTTTACCTCATAAAATTTCCCTTTAATTTACTCGAAATTCTACCTTGTACAATTGCATAAGCAATAAACATATTTTTATGTTTACTGTCAGAAATGTACTTTTTATGTACTGTCAGAAAAAGGGACTGAGCAGAAATTCTTTTAAAGCATTGGTAATGGATACACGTTGTTTCATTTTTTTGATTTTTTCTTGTTAGCCTATCTATAATGGTGAATGGAACATTCTTGAATCTGCCAATATCTGAACTTAGAAATTTTTTTGATAAATATTGTAACAGTTTCTTATAGTAACTTATATACTCAAAATGTCTATTTTTTTCCATTTTGAAAAATTTTTGCAAGACTTTGCAAAGAAACTTTCTCTTTTATGTTATTTACTATACAGGGAACTGAATAGCACAGGGCTGACATGGGACAAATAAACGTAACTGTTGCTTTTATGTTTGTAAAGTCAGCCCTGGAAAGCATACTCAGAACAGGTAGGAAATAATTTTAAGAAAAGATTATTTTAAAAATTACAATATTTTCTGGTTTTAGCTATATTGTCATCTAAATTTCTCAGCCATGTTTTTCATAAACCTTCGCTTTCACTTTTCTTTGCAATGACAAAGAACAAAAGCTCACCATTATTTTTCCAAAATCTATAGGCAGAGAAAGTCAGCAGGACCTTAGAGCATGCATAAGGACTAGATATTTTATTTTTATTTTATTTTTTATTTTATTTATTTTGAGTTCTTCACCGGGATCTAGGGTCAAGAATTCAGGACAAATCTGGAAAAGCTTCTGCTCACTTCCTTCTGCATCCATGTTAGACTACATTTTTTTCCTTAGCCTCTGCCTGTTATCAAGGAGAACAAGTCACAGACATTAGTTACATTATATAATGAATTTATTATCTTTTTAGCATGTACTGAGCTTACTGATATGAAGGAAATGGCCTCAAATGCTAATTTAAATATACAATCCATTAATTTTAATGTAGAAGAAGGACGCCTGAAAAAAACACGAAGATAAAACAGAGGAACATTTTGTTTTCATATGAAATTTTTAACATATCACATGTTTTGGTGTTGTTGCAATGCTAACCTTGCACAGAATGAAAGTCACTATGCAAGATACACCACAGCACAATAAAGCGTAAGTTCTCATTTCTCAGTGAAGACAGTGAGTTCACGTAAAAAAAAAGAAAAGGAATGACTGAAAGAAAGGCTCAAGAATTTTAAAACAGCAATTTGACAGATATCCATATTCTTCTCTATGATTTCCATCTGATTTTAAAATCTGCATTTAGATACACTACTCACGCATTATACTGGAATCAGCCTTATTATTTAATAGAAATAGTAAAGAAAAAGTTATTAGATGAAATGCTGAAAAAATAAGGATTTAAAAAAAATAATTTATTTTAATAAAGAACACACTTCAGCAGAAAAGGCTCTTAGAATAGACATTACTCTTTTCCCAAAAGACTGATTATAACAAAGATATGGCTGTCCCAACCCAAAATCAAAAAATTCTGAAAAGAACTCATTATCATATCTTTCCAAGTTTTATGAATTGAAAAAATAAAATGCCTGTTCTACTTGGTTTGAATTTCAGTCAGATGGGCTATGAGGTACTTTTCATATTAAGCAAGTTTGCAACAAGGGCCAGATACTTAACTTCAGTGGACCCTGCTCAACAAAACCAGTAATTATATTCAGGCTCTCCAGAAGTAAGAGCACATTTCATGCCATATTTCAGACAAAACCAGAGTTTTTTTTTTTTTTGGGTTTTTTTTTTTTTTTTTTTTTTTTTTTTTTTTTGAGGGAGATGAACGGATTGGGGGGAAAGAACAATAAAGAACAACATGTGAAAAAGCAATATAAGAGTTAATTCAGTTTATTCAGAAACTTATGAAAGGATTCATTCTGATTATTGTCAGACTCAGCTCAAATTTATAACAGACTGCCAATTATTGCAAGAGTAAGTATTTATTATATAAAAGTAGCATTGGTTGTTTTCTTAATCAAGAGAGCCGTACTGTTCCCTTTTTTTATTTTAATGATAATGTAAGTAATACAATTCTACTGGTTTCTTTGAGATTGCAAAAACCCTTTTACCTACCAAAATAATCTACATAAATTATGTTGTTTCATGCATTTGGAGGGAGCTCTCAGTCTTAAATTTAAAATGGCAAAGTGGACCTGTAAATCTGTTAGCACCATGTAGCCTTAAGTTGTGGTGCTGTACACTGCAACACTGAAAATGTAGAAAAGCTGAAAGCAAGTAGAGGAAGAGGAACATATGCAAGAGGAGGACACATATGCGTGTTGTGAYAGAGTCTGGTCTTCTAGCATTGGAGAATGTCTCGTATATAACAAAAAATTCAAATCAGTGTCATGTTAAGGGGCCCTCAGAGAGTGCCAGGTTCCCAACTTTTTAAGAGATTGGCAGCTAAGTATCAGCAAGCAGGAAGACTGTATACATTGATCTAGATACGCTGAATGCTGTTGTTCAGGATGCTGGGGATTCACTGTGGTCTGGTGAGTCCATCTTTCAATAGACCTGCTTGGACTAAGGACAGCTGAACAGAAGTTTTCATAATAGAGTTGCTCTTTATTTTTTCACAGACATCAGCAAAAGCATGCAGTGTATATGCTGTTATTTATTGGACATTTGCAGCAAATCATTTCTATATACATTTCAGTACAAGAGGGATGTGGAACTGCTGGAGAGAGTCCAGCGCAGGCTTCCGAGAATGATCAGGGGCCTGGAACATCTGCCCTGTGAGCAAAAGCTGAGAGAGCTGGRCCTGTTCAGTCTGGAGAAGGCTGAGAGGGGACCTCATCAGTGTATATAAGTACCTCAAGGGAGGGAGTGAGGAGGATGGGGCCAGACTCTTTTCAGTGATAGGCCAGTGATAGGACTAGAGGAAACGACCACAAACTGAAGCACTAAAAGTACCACGGGAACCTAAGGAAAAAATTCTCAACAGTGAGGGTGACCAAGCACTGGAACAGGCTGCCCAGAGMGGTGGTGGAGTCTCCTTCTCTGGAGATCTTCAAAACCCGCCTGGATGCCACCCTGTGCCACATGGTCTAGGAGACCCTGCGTGTGCAGGGGGGTTGGACTAGATGACCTCTAGAGGTCCAATCGTAAGCATTCTATGAGTCTATGATATGGTGATGTGGATTTGTTCAAATACAGACTGTCACTCCAGAGCTGGACAATCGGAAGAAAAGGGAAGGGGGAAAGGAGGAGGGAAAAAAAAAATTTAAAAAAGAGTGCTTGTAACAAGCAGAGTACTTTGCTCATTGCTCATAAATCATAGTTGCTGACAAAGAAAAAGAAATTGCTTGGAGAAAGAGGTTTTCTGGGAGGACTTGCTAAAGCCAAGAACATTTCTGAGAAAAGTTGATAAGCCTTAAATTCTAATTCTCTTTTTCACTGGACTGTCTTCTAAAGTGTGGTATATACAACTGTGTTAACCAATGTTTGTTTGTCTATATACAAACTGTTTGGGAGAGAGAGGATTCTCTTGTGTGCCTGTGAGGAAAAAGCACTTGCTGGTTTATAGAGAGCAAAATATGGCTGACAGCAAGATATGGCTGATTAGCGAAGTGTATTTTCGTCACAGAAATTGGCTGCTTAAAAAGAATTGAAAATACATGTTTTTTCACTGACTTAGAATGCCTCTTCCTTATCAAGTCATGTATTTATTTTTCATTCCATTTTCACCAACATAACTTCGATTCAGGCAGATGTATCATAGCTATGATTGTCTACCCATTTTCTAGTCAAAAGAGAGGAAATACCAGTTGTATAGCCAGAATGAAAAGACTGAATTTGCTGATTTGACTAGCCTATCCTCCATACACTATAGGAGTTAGAACAAGACTCTCAGTTCTAAATGGCCTCTTTGTTTGGGTGGACTTTTTATTTTCCATAAAGGTAATCTTTTCATTGACTGATATAATRTTTTAAGGAAGTCTTTTCCTTCCAAATAGCTGTGACTGTTTTATCCAAATAGCTTTGAGATACTTAAATATTAATTGGAACAGTGAAAAGGAACCTGCAATTCCTCCTTCCTCATAACTCTTTAAAATATATGACAAATTGTGTTTCTCACACACTTTCCAATCATATTCATGCCAAACACAATAGTTTCAACTGTAAATGCTATATAAGACCTTGTCCTATATTTTCTTACCACTCAGGACTTAGAATACTTTTATGACAAAAGACACAATTTCTTTGTTCTCATCAGGTAGGGAAACATGCACAATATTTTCACAGCAAGCAAGWGATGTGGTTAAAAAAGCGTTAAGTCTGGGTTATTATTCCTGAAAGAGCGGTTTTGTAAACTGTAGCTCTAAAAAGTTACTTTTTTGACTTGGAAAGATAAACACTGCTACTCATCTGACATCTCTAAACCTCTCCAATTTTGCCTCTGTTTTTGAAAGGTCAGAGTTATTTGCCAATTTCTATCTGTATAAAAAAATATTCTGAAGGGAGTGAGAACTGTGTATTTTGGTAATCCATTAATGCAACCTAGTGATGATCCTTAATGCAGCATAGTGRTGATGTAGCTTAGCTACAAAGACCTTTACCTTTAGACAGGTTGCCTATACCTATGCTAACAAAACAGCTGCCTGATTCAATATACACACTGATATGTATAAAGCACACATAAAAAAATAAAAAGAGATATAGGTATACTGTGTAGCCTATATATATCACAGCAGCCCAAAATAAAGCACCTAATGACACTTCCTAAACTATAAGAAATAGYACAGAAAAAAAAAACAAGTTACAAGGGGGGCATTTCAGACAAAGCACATTTTCCAAGTACTGAGCCTATGCTTTTTTTTTCTATGCAAAGTGAAAACAGCAATTTCTTTTCCCAGAAGAAAATTTCATGAAGCTTTTTCATATGGAGTTCACTTTAAACTTTCYGGAACATATTATCCTGTTGCTTGAAAGACAAAACAAAGGCTGAAATCATACCATTCATAYCTTGCTCTATTTATTAAAACTCAATATGTGTTTAACTTTTACCAACTCACAGAGGCAGCACAAAATGAGAGAGGAGTTATGTGTTATAACACCAA
This sequence comes from Eudromia elegans, assembly GCA_003342815.1. Taxonomy (NCBI): domain Eukaryota; kingdom Metazoa; phylum Chordata; class Aves; order Tinamiformes; family Tinamidae; genus Eudromia; species Eudromia elegans. The sequence continues at coordinate 522,978 of PTEX01000159.1, forward strand.
AGTTATTCAAGGGAGAAAAGGCAAGAATGAGTCTCCATTCTTCYAGGCACACCCCTAGCAGTATCTGCCTCCTCCAGAACTGAAAGCAAAAGAGCACCATGGATTTCAAGAGTGTTTCACACAGTACCATTTATGCTACTACACTAGGTATGTTTGTAACACATTCACTGGAGGAAAAAAGTCCATGAGGATATTTACAATTGTCTCAATCAAAAATTAATTAGTTTATTTTTGGATTTTGGCATGAGAGAGACTTGCAAGAACTATTCCATTTCAAGGTTATTTTATAGCCTCTTTACTTAGATTCCTTTCATTGGAAGCTGGTGTCAGCCCTTGCCAGGTAAGAAAAGCATAAAGCATGGTTGTAAAAAACATAAGATTCATTCCCATAACATGGACACAGTTCTGCTTCTTTATTGCATGCAATCTTTCTCACAAACAAGAATTTTCATCAGTATTTAGCATCAGTCTAGCCTGACTTTATTTTAGGCATTAATCACAGCCTCCTATTTTGCCAGCAGCTCTGAATTCTTAACCACCCTTATTACAGTCACTTGGAAACTTTGTACTTTCCACTTTCTGGCCACCTGCAGCCTTCCTATAAACTTGGAAGTTTGAAACTTCTGAGTCCTAGTCCTGGAAACTTGGGTCTATATCCACCTCTGTATTCTTTGTGCCTGGGACATCTCATTGCAGCACTTTATTTTTAATTTGACTTKTTAAAGACCTCACAGAGAATCATAGAATCATTATGGTTGGAAAAGAYCTTCAAGATCATCGAATCCAACCATAAGCCCATCACCACTATGCCTGCAAAACCATGTCCTTAAGTGCCTCATCTACACGTCATGAACGCTGCCAGGGATGGTGACTCTATCACTTCCTGGGCCGCTGGTTCCAATGCTTCACCACTCTTTCTGTGTGGAAAATTTTCTTAATATCTGGGTCTCATTTTCTTCACTTGGGRAACTATTTTCAACCTATAGCAGACCCAGAAAGCCAAGCAGCTTCTATGGTGGTCTCTGAAAACTCGGATTTCAAATTAATTAATTACTAATTGCTAGCCACGTATACATTCACAATGAAAATTCTATTTCTCTCACTCTTAAGCTATTGCCAGCCTACTGTTGCAGGGCCCTTCAGGCTGCCCTCATAACATTTCTCAGGATCAAAACCACTGAGAAGTTACTTCAGTCACTGCTGAAGGAAAGGTTGGCTTTTACAATAGCCTGCATGCCCTTTCAATCAAATGATTTCTCAAAAGACAACTAATCTCATGGGAGAGGCCAGGAGCTAGTAATGGTCATGCAAATTAAACCAAGCTCTCAAAATGTCAGCATTTGCTGACATAGCAAATCCTAAAAACAAACTTGGAAAGTCAGCTACATTGTTCACCTAAGCATTCTCTGAGATGTATTCCACTTTTAAAATTATCTTTTCTCTTCATCATTACCGCTTAAATATATAGACATGTATCAAGCATGGCAGGGTTCTGTAGGTAATTCCTCAGATAAAGTCTCCAAACAGTAGCAGACTACACAAGGTCCTCAATTTTGTATATAAATACACTATCACTGATTAGTACTGTTTCCAAAGTCAAAAAATTCCTATTGTCCTTTCCTTAGGAAAAAATACTCCATTATCTATCTAACTACAAGGTTAAGACTCAACAAAATATGCTTTACTAAATCATTAACGTCTATGTCCAGAGCATTGTTTGTTTCAAGGCTTGGTCCCAAAAACTGTATTAAACCCTTCCCTTGAAGTTTCACACTCTTAAAAATGTATCTTTTATTTGACATGTCACTTAAATTTTTGAAAGAATATTTTCTTTTCTAAATGTGCACTTTTTAATTGGAACAGGTGCCAGTCTGAGAGAGAAAAAAAAGGAGACATAAAGGCATAAATGTCAAATGTTTTTCTATAAACATTTATTATTTCTTAATTTGTTATATTTGAATAGTTTATTCAAAACTATTTGCTCTGTACCTTGCCACYTGCTAAAAAGAACTCCCCTTTTATTTTTTTCTATAGAATCTCACTATTTTTTTTTAAATGTAGTGATTAAAATATTTCATCTTTGAAATTTTGTCAAATAAAAACAGCTTCTCAAATTCATAGTAAATGCTTAGCCATTGACCTTGAGAGTACTTTGGCAAGCAATGTATTCCTATGTTTTGCCAAGCTGTARTGGTAACAGAGGAGATTTGAAGCTGCAACAGCTAACTTTCTGGGTTGTTGGTAGACGAACCAATATTCCCAATGTCAATATTGTATTTCAATTGTCAATTGACAAGTGTGTAATATTGAGAGTATTTGAATTTTATAAAAACAACTTTACAAGTAACATTATGGATTTGTCTAAACCGAGTATTAAAAAAAAATTATTTTCCCCTTATTCCTTCTTTGCCAACAAGTGCTGTATATCTTTTTCTAAAGTAAGAGAACTTAATGTATTATGTTTCTTTCAGTACAGTAATACATTCTACTGGCTTATGTTAAGTGTGTTTTAATAAATTTTGAATTATAAAAGATCTCTTGATTTACACAAATATTACCTTTTTTTCTCTACAAGGATAAATTGTTCAGCAGAACCAAAACACAGGCTTTTAGAGGGTAAAAATGGAAGAAAGATTTTSTTTTCTAGGATATCTGGATAACTTRAGCGTGGAGACTTAAGCCTAAAATCCTTAGTCTAAAATCCTTTGATACAAACAAACAAACAAACAAAAATTTTGAGGCCAAAGATTGTGAGCAGCCTATATTATTTACGTTTAAGAACTTATATTTAAGAAAACTAARCATATATATTCTTTAAATTTTCCTCCGCTAAAAGATAATGGCATTGTGTTGGAAACCCTTAATGCAGTGAGCTGAGTAAGCACACCTTGCCACCAGGACAGCTGAAGTAACCTGGTGCTTGGTAGGGCACCAAGCACACCATGGTGCAAGAGGAAACTGCACAAGGTCTGCGAGCGTGCCACAGTCAGTGRAATATTTACCTACAAAGATCCTACCAACGGCAGTATTTTGCATGAAACAGCCAAACCTTCTTAGTTTAGAAGAAAACTTGAGGATCTTCATTCTGACTGGACAGTCACGACTTGAGAAATGTCACGGTTTTGAAAAAGCTGCTTGAGGCACAAGACATGGGGCTCCTTCTTGTGTCCAGAGTTCCATAATGTGAATCTGCAGGTGGTTCCCCAAGCAGGTCCCAGAAGTTTTCAGTCCTATCCTGGTTATCCAACACCTAGATCTCTGTGCAGCTGTATGGACATTGCCTATTCGCAAAGGCAATAATATAAGCCTAATAACCTAATAATATAAATTTCTAGATTTCAATAGATTTATTTGCATGAGAAAATTACATGAATTACACATTATAGTGATGAAGATCAGAAATGACAGCAATTACTGATGCCAGAGTCAAATACCATTTCAGTACACTGATGAGCTTTTATTTGTGTTAACATAAGAGCAAAACTTTAGATTTATGAATGTACCTGCCATCTAGGGTAAAATAAGAAAGAATAAATAATAAGAATGTATAAYAAAAAAGACTCTCTTTTTCTCATGAAACAAAAGACAGGATGGCTTTTTAGTATGAAAACATTTAGGACTCCGCTTTYTCATGTTTGACATGAAAATAATCCTGTTCTCAAAGGCAGTGAAGCTTAATTAATTGTGCTTAAAATGGATCTTGTATTATACTGGTCAGTCACTGAGGAGTAACACTTATATAGCCCACTGCTGTCATATAAGTACTAGATTATACATCGATTTTATTCAGTCATGGCTGCTTAAGGAGCAAAAATATTTTTGTTTGGAAAATGACAGATAGGATTGAGATAAATTACTGTGTGCACAATAGGTCCTAGTAGATCAGATAGAATTCCTTCACACAAAATACAAAATGAATTGTCCTATAGCCACCCCAAAACAATGCGGAGATGTTATTATCTTTCTGATGATGATAAAATACTTGACATTACAGAAGCAAGTGTTTCTTTTGTCCAGTTTCATATGSAGTCAAATCAACTAGGCTTATCAGCTTTTCCTATGTGAAGAAGAATAGTAAGAATTTAGAAGGTAAAACTGGGAGGAGAAGCTGGATCAGATTRGTCGTAGTTTTTGTTTGTTTTTTTGACTATCTTAACTTTTGGAATCAGATTGGCCTAAGCATCAGCTAGGACAGCTGCACTAAACAGTTAAAACTGAGGCACAAGCAGAGCTCTAACACCACACATCTGGGAAACCTTTAGTCTGTAGATGACCAATGCAAACAAAGAAGCTGAATCAGGTTTCATGTAAATTCAAGCCACAGTTGACTCAGAGAGAGCATCTGTGTTATCTAGTAAAAGCTGAGTTCAAAATAAGGGTAGGGAACCCTAATGAAGTCTCTCAACTTTGCCCATGAATGCGTTTTCCTGCAAATGAATCAAATGTATGAGACCTCTAYTGTTTGGCCAAATCTGCTTTAAACCAAGCTGTTTAGTGGATGAGATTAATGGAAAACTGTACAGATGGGCGTTTAAAATAAGACTGAATTCTTCASGAAACCAGGATAGCCAGCTCTAACGATGTCCTTCCATCCGTTACTTCTATGAAGAGTCTATCCTGACAATTCATTATTCACTTCCCTCACATCTGACTGGAACCTTCCTTGTTGGAATTTAAATTTCTTGCTTCTTGTTCTACCRGCAGGAAGAACAGATTATTTCCTTCTTCTCAGTGATGTTTTAAGCACCAGGAGATTGTTATATCTCCATTTCCCAACCACCCCAGGGTTAAACAACTAAAATGTCTGTACAAAACCTTTCTTTTACAGAACATGCTCTGGCGTCTACAACAAATAACCACCACCTCCTCTGGATTCATTTCCCTTAACCAGAATCACCTCAACTGGGCACAAGTAAGTCCTCCCTGATGTCCTTGCAGAGATAAAGTATACTTTCCTTTTGTCTATGGCCATACAGCACTTTATGCTTCTCAGGAAGTCCTTTTTTTTACATCAACATGATATGACTGATCTTTAGCTTTTGATCTCTGTGTTTAGTTAGCTATCTCCATCTYGTATTTACACAGCTGATTATTGTCTCATGGGAAAACAACAAGTTGTCTCATCACGTCTATTTTTAGACAAACGTAAAATTTCCATCTGTCAAGACCACTTGAAATTTCCATTACATATTTTCACTTTTCTCACAGTATCTACCAACTTGACGATAAACTTGAATTTAATAAATAAAATTCATGTCATTAATGAAAGTAAACGAAGGCTATTCTGCTATTTTCTAAAAATTCTGATGCTACATGCATACATATTTGTTGCTTTTTGAGACATCTGTTTAATTTTTTTTTCTGTTGGAAAGATATTTTTTCTTTTTCCCCAAAACTCTCTCTCTTTTTTTTTTTGGATAGAAAGTGTATTCAGGAATATTCATAATATTCATAATGTGTTTTATTGCAGTGCTTTTTCTCCTCTATAAATCTTCTTTGCTTCTTTGCTGCTCTGTAAATGCTGACTATGGCATTTACAGTAAAATTCTGGACATCTTTCACATTATTTTGTCCGTTATTTGTGTGTTGGTGCAGCTGTATTATAGAATAGCAGCAAATTTGCCTAGTCTGTATTTCGTTGAATACTTTTGAATTGAGCAATGTTATATCTATACTGTATCTACCACCCTTTCTTTCATAAGGTCGATAAAAATGCCAAATGGGAGTCATAAGAGACCTTTCTTGGTACTACTGAAATTTTCTGCTGTAGTAAATTTTTATAAATTCTGCCTCAATAAMTATGAAAGCTTCATAAAGAGAAGGAATCTGAAAATGTATTCTGACTTCACATAGCTATGGATTTTCCTTCTGAAACATAGCACGGTTGTGATAAGGCATTATCCTGTTACTGGCCTTGRACCTTACAGACTAGCTGACAAAAATGAACAAGTGCAAAGAAAAGAGCAGATTTCCCCAAAGATCTGTTACATGTTCCACCATTTTCAATACCACTGGAGTATTAAAATATGGATGAATATGGCTTTTCTCTGATAGCTTATCTGCTGCAATGTGATAAAAGGGACATAAGCACTTGCCTTCAGCCAGGAAAAACTGATGTAGCTCTGTTAAAAGATATTGCCCAATAATGAAAACTTATTAAGAAACAAACATTTAGATGGTTATTGTCTTACTTTATAATGAAGATAAACATATAATTACTCTGTCAATTAAGCATCAGGCAATGAAATCCTATATTCAGATTAAAGGATAGCTGTTGTACTTAAGATGGTAAAATAGTTTAAAAAATTTAATGCCCATGTAATTCTACCCCTTTAATATTATGACAACACTACAATTACCTCCCGTGATAGACATGGGACCACAGATTAGCTATGTAAAGGAGCATGAGACATGGCTAAGGGAACATTAACACGCTTTGGTGCCGTAGATCTGCTCCACATCATGACATATGGCAGCAGCTGCTTATCTTTACTAACGGCTGCACTATTTGACATTGCTCTTGTATCCATCCACTTTATCACATCATATATCATATGTCACAGAAACATATGTATGTATATACACAGGCATATRTATATATATGTATACACATACATACAAGTATTTGCATATTTCTTGTCAAATGATGTGAAAAATCATCCCCAGAAGACAATCCCCACATTTTTTTTTAATATCAAATAAACAAATATGAACTAGCAGTGTTTAAGAACAAAAAGTATTACTTATTTCTTGCTGTCTCTACTGAGTAGTAATTTTGACTGTTTTCCAACAGATAAGATTACTTTCTTAGAATTGTGATATTCCTCCCATTTTGACTAGAATTTATAACTCCTCTATCCTCTATTTTGGCTTGAGTATTTATTTTCTTTGAAAAGGTTTTTTTTTTTTTTTTTTTTGTAGTCAATCCTTCTTTATTTTAGTGGAAATATTTTTTTCCCCTTCTCAAAACACTAAAAGTATGAACCTGTGTCAATCCTCCTTTATCATTAAATATGCTGTAGGATTCATAGTGGACAGATTTTTTTTTTTTTAACCTACTTTAACCTTCTTTCCTTCTACTGGTCTACTTCACAGGTAAATTACATTTATAGTAATTTCAGAATAAGGATTTAAGAATCAATGTTTGGCTGTGCAATGTCTGTACCTAGGTCTAGCAGGTAGATACGCCAAGTGGATACATTTTTCAAATCCTCTGGCAGTTTAAATGATGTTTCTTTCCCCCAATCACCTTTTGCTTAGATAACCAAGAATGCTGTGTGGATCCAAGGTACGTGTTTCTGCCACATTCATACAGCTAAATGTTTTATGTGAACGAGTAGTATTTTTTATTGCCCTGCTCAAAATTCTTGCTATAACTATTTATTCGCACTTGTTTCTCTAACTATTCAATAGAAGCATGCAATTAAATGAGTTTTAAAAGAATCTGACTTTTTTTTTTTTTGGCGGGGGGGGGAAGTAGGTTGATTTAGACTAAGTTTTTCCCGCTGAGTATGGAAATGGACATTTTAGTCACTGTCTTAAATTCTCTGGCTGCCCTCTTTTCTTATTTGGGCAGCAAGCTGTCTCAGTGGCTTGTCTCAGTGGCTTCTTCCACTGATATTTTTTCCTGCATTCTCAACCAAGCTCACTTCTTTTAGCAAGAAATTCTTCAATGGTCAAAGCTTTCTGGTTGTGTTAACATTTTCCTTCCTGCTTCCTCCTGATCTGTGACAGTGAAATTGCTGATACTTTGATCTGACATCTGCACACCAGGTGCAGCTGGTTTGCAGGATGTGCCAGGCTACTCTGCAACGTTTATGGGTTTAGAAGTTTGTAAATCCAACTATATGGCTTTGCAGTCTGCTTATAAGTCACATCATAGACATCTGACAGGACTTCAAATCTTGCTTTAATTTCCTCATCAGCTCTTCTCATAATTTCTCAAGGATTTTTTCAAAATCACTTTTAGGTTTCTCTTCTCTGGGCAGATTTTGCCACATTTTGGGCATATTTATTTTGTGAGTGTTTCTATATTTTCTAAGTATAGTAACAGCTTCTGAATCTCACTCTTCCTCTAACTAGATGAAAATATGCACAGGCTTGCACATTGGGTTCCTTTAAACAAGGAAGAAATTGGTGACAGAGGCTTTGTATGACTCTTTAATTTTATATTATTTGCACAAATCACTGAGCTCACAAAKAACATGTATACAAACTCCACTTAAGTAAAGTAAGCAGATGTGGCCTGATTCTCAAACAATTTTGTCTATGAAAAATAGTTCACTAAGAACTTGAAAGATCTTCCTTGCCCCTTCTATGCAAGGAATGTGCACTTTTAAAAATTAGGAAAGAAATATTTCAGAAGAGGTTTTGGAAGTTATAAGAATATATTGTGAGCTACCTCTACAAGAATCATGGATCAGAAACTTAAAGTATGAATAGTAATACAAACAAACAGAGCTTATCCTTATACTTACAAGATTTTTGTGATGAATCATATTATTACTATAAATTCTAGGAAAAAAATGTGTAAATAGACTTTATTTTGAGGTTGTTCAAATGGTGGAATTACTATATTTTAGTTATTTATTTTTTCTTTTTTAAATTATTCATATTTCTTGGAAATGATGATTCCTGGTTTTGAGTGAATATGAAGCAYAGAAGCAGCTATTAGATTGCTAGCATTACTAACAGTAGCTAGCAAATGAGATCATTAATCAGTGCTAATTTTTAAAAGAAGTGTACCGAGTGTTAGTCAAAGAAAATTCATTCTAACTCAGGCAAATGTGAATCTGACTCATCCATGGAGTTAAAAAAACACCCCTAAAGTGTGTATGGCGGCGGGGGCAAGGAACAAAGAAGCTTTAACAACATCCCCTGATGATAGTTGTCTTTAAACAATGATCATGAAAAGATCCCGTTTCATTGATCCAACCAGTGCAAACTTACAGAGCAATTTTGCATGTTTTATTCTACTGCAGTATGAGAATTTCCTRGTATTTCAACATAAAGCTTATAACCACTAAGATTTCTTCTATTTCCTTACTTTACATTGAACCATTTAGGGAATAGGTTTATGTGGTGAACCTGTTCACCCAGTGGAGAATGAATTGCCCTGAAGACTCCTGAATTTAATGTACTATCTTTATTACAGGAAATTTGATAATACAAAACTTTAAAGCAGTAAAGGATGTAATAARGACATGATTTACCTTGTATTTTGAATATTATCATTAATGTTTTAACTTTAAAGTATAAGTTCACTTGTAGGTGCTGGTAATACTTCAGATTTTACATTAAATGTTTTGATTTATTACTTTTAACTTCCACAGTAATATTAACTGCATTATTAGCTCTTTTAAGGTATTTAATAAAAAAATTAAAATGATAATTTAATATGTATATTAATTGCACTGGTGTATGTACTCTACCAAATATGACATATGGCCTTATCTTCAAAGACACAGCTGTTAATGCATTTCAGCTTCAACAGCAGAGCTCAGAAAGCCTTTAAATCATGCTTAGTTTTTATATAGGTCTTCAGCTAAAATATATTACTTTGCATAAGAGCTTTTGAATATTTAATAAGCTTTTTAGGGGTATGAGACTACTATCTTTTCTGTTTTGTTTCTRTTCATTGAAAAGCTTCATTATGTTAATGTAAAAAATATGGCTAAACAGAATAACTGTAGAAATAAGCATGATGACGATGAGCCTTTCAAAATCCTACGTACASGTGAAAGTACGAGTAATGAATTATTCTATTGTTGGTCTGTGGAAATAAAGAACATATGGTATACTTTGCCTTTAACTATATATGTACTTATGGTTACTATTTGGAGGCTATTTCTTGTGAAGTGATCTTTATAAAGGAATTAACTTCCAAGTAAAAATGATGCCTATTTGTCAGGATACTGGTTTTGAATTTACAGTATCTAAACAAATTTACTGCTCTCTATTACTGACCATTGTGCCTTGTATTGAAATAAATATGTAATTCATGAATTAAGTACATAAGACATAAGCTGTTCTTGCATCAAAGTTGTTAGTGTCTACTGAACAAATCTGAAATCCTTTGAATAAGAGGATATTCCTTAGTCCAGGACATTTGGGACTAACCTTTTCAACTCACAGTTAGAAAACATATCTTATTCTATGGAAAGAGGGAAAACAGGACCCTATCTTATGAATGCAGTTCATCTAAATTTCTGATATGAAATAAATACAAGCGATTCAACACTTATTTTTGTTCTGAGTCAGTATTAACCTTTTTAGTAGCCCACAGAGTATGCTAAAATGTTCATTTTCACATAAGCATGCTAAGGCAAAATTTCTTTTTGATCTTTGGACAGAAAATTTTCTTTATTTTTATTCAACCTTGTTGAATAGTTAGATATTCTCAGAGGTGCCAATTTACATGTTCATTTTTCTCAGTGAACGAAGCCACCTGAGGGAACTTGCACAATTTATCACATAGATCAAGCAAAGAGGAGATCGATGTATCACCAAAAAACACATCTTAAATGCAGACTGACTGAACCATTAAAAAAATCCTGGAAATAATAGACTTGGAAACTGAGGTTCCATGGCTGKGACATTTAGGGTTCATTCTAAATGATACAACAAGCAATTAAAACAATTTAATCACAATTGAACTGATCAAAAATTATAGAAAATGAGGAACTGAAGAGAGACAGAGAGAGAGTATTTTAAAAAGTAGTAGCATTAATGAGGTACTTTGTAAGGARGATTAGGATTTTTGAAGAAAGCAAAATCTAGCAAGGCAAAACTTGGGATAAGAAGATCATTTATGCTTTCTGATTTTCAATGCGGTTTACCTTTTCACTTGTTTAAGATGACTCTTAAGCACAAGCTTTCATACTGCTTCAAATTAATTAACTGCACTTTATTGTAAATGAAGTCAACATTTCAGTCAATGCTACAGTCTGATAATTCTGCTAAAGAAAACTGACATTCTCTGTGTGATTGGAAGCAAGTCAGCTCCCAGATGTGAAGCAACTCTCAAGCTATTTGATRATCCTTTAACATAAACAACAGTACAACTATGAATAGTAAAACAAAACAAGACAAAACAAAAAGAAAGCTATTAAAAACCAGTAAAGACCAATATGTGATTTGCAAGGTCTCTTTCAAGTACAATTTGCCATCAAGATTAAATTTATGTAGCACCTGTTGCATGTCACAGCATTTGCTCAGTCATCTATAGAAAGGTATGCTATGCCAAACGTGCTCAATTTGATGTTTGCTTCTTAGACCAGGAGTTTCCCATGCCTTGTTCTTCTTGGCATACAGAGAAGTGCTGTGATTCACATGCACGAGCAGTCCGAGAACTCAAATGTTCAGTGAGATGTGGGAAACAAACTTAACCTAAATATGTCTGTAAATAGCAGCATTTGCAGAAAAATGGTCTTTTGATGTCCACAGCAATTATGTTCCACCTCTGGTCAGAACCACATATCTCAAAAATTTATGTTCCAGCTTCAAATAATTCAATAAACAAAGCCTTAAGCTTGTRTGTGATGAATAATTTGTTTGAAATCTACATCTGTATGACTACCCATATTGTATACAATTTATTTTGTGAATAAATTTTTGCAGGAGCAAGGCTGAGGAAGGAAGAGAGAAGAAATCATGATCTGCAGTTAGCAACTACAATAACCAGTGATGATAAAGCAAGGGAACATAGTCCTTCCCTTCAAAGATKTTTGCCAATTTAAATTCTACTATTTTTCTTTAAAAAAAATCTAAACCAAATATTTTTATAGATTCAAGGGGTCTCTTTATAAAAGGAGAACTGTCATTTGAATAAATATTTTGTTTAAAAGTAGTAATTTTCTCTTTATCGCACATGTGATTTGATAAAAAGAATACAATAAGGGACAGCATGAATTCTAATAAATTTTAGCAAAAACATCAATTGTATCTGAAAGAAAAAAAAATTGGAATGTTTACATATGAGTTTTGTTATCTGGTGATTGGGGTACATGTTTTCTATGCTGGTGTTGAAATAACTGCACTTTCACTCCAGTATTAAATTACAAAGAAGCAGAGTTGATTGAGGTTAAATGTCCCTTATAATTTAAACTTGTCTTTTATTACTAAACCAAAAATAGAGTTTAATATATTTAATGTTAGATTTATGATAACATTAAGGCAATAAATTAGCCTTAACATTGTGATATTTTTAAAATGCATTCTTCTGGTTGATAGAATAATATAAAGGTAAAAAAGGTCATAATTGAACATTGTTCACAGTAATGATAAACTATTCAGTAATCAACTCTTATTCTTGTGTTTGCTTACAAACTTGTAATAGTATTACCAGATATGCAATATAGGTTCTATCAATCTTTTGTTTATTAAATGTATTACCTACCAGAAACATATATTTTAACACTTAATTCCCTACCAAACCTGGAGTAAACAAACTTCTTCAGCTGCATCCATACTATGAAATTAAGATTTCAGGCTTAGGCAAGCTAAGCCTCATGAGTTRCTTTCTCTGTACATTGCAACCTGACAGTGTGCAAACCACCCACACTTGGCAAATACTTGAAATTTTGATGACTGCCCTGCCCACATGGACAAGGGCAAGTAAATGGAATTAACTGTAGCTTTCAACATAAGTGTGTCTTCATTGACTCTTAGATTKTCCTGTGCAGAAGCTGTGGAGTTGAAGATAGCTCCACAACTATGAACTCTAGCAGGTTCTTCCTTTCCTTGCTGGTTTATCTTCCTTGCTGCTGCTAGTCTCCACTTGATAATCTGCAGCTGAAGACTTTAGCTGATGCTTCCCGATAGATGTTTGGACAGAAGAGGGCAAGTGCGTGACCGTAGCTTTTCAAGTCTCTCACATCTTAATTTGCGTCTTCACATCTTAAATTTCTCTGCTGATACCTTTTCTAACTTGGGGCACATAACTAATTAATCATAGAGGTCACATTTTAAATCTTTTATTTGGGTTTACAATCAAAGAGAATCAAGTATAATAATGTCATTTTGAGAAGAAACACATTGCATTCATTCTATTATTTTTCCAATTAATTACTATTTTCAGTTCCAAAGTTACTTTCACTAACCTTTGAAATAGCAGTTCAGTATTTTAAAGCACTTTTTTTCATAATCCATTTTATTTTTATAAGYAAAAGTATTCCATAATATGCAAGCAAGGCGCTTGCATTATTTCAATATTTATTCAGCGGTCTTCAGATTTTTTCTTAAAGGAAGAACACTCAAAGTATTTCAAGGATTTGATAAACTTCCCAGTAGTGTCATTGAAAACTGAGAGGACAGTGCAATCCCAAATGTAATGGCTGAGAAGCACAGGACAGAAAGTAGAGAAGGAATGGGAATCTTGGGAGTAATGGAAGATACATCTAAGTTTTCCTACATAAAAGATATGACTAAATACCCATATCTATTAAAACTCTCCTTTGCCTAACTACAGCTCTGCTAGTGTGCTCTCCATTGGTCATTGTGCCCTATTTGAAAAGACTGACTGAACAGTCTGGTTTGATGGGGATCTTTGAAGAGGTTAGGAGTTATGGAAGATCTTTTTCCTTTCACATGAAGAACAGTTCTTATTATAGGAAAAACAGACATAAGTGGCTTTCATACCACTCTACTGTCAGCACATGTTGTTAATAGGGAAAGAGCATGCTTTACTTTGCACAGGAGATGATGGGCTTCTGGGTATCCCTCACAACCAAACATTGCAATGAAGGAGGTTGGCCTCTGGATGGCATCATCATGCCATTTGTCTCTGAAAAAAGGTGACAAATTATTCCCAATCGGCTGAAAAAAATGGTTTAAAGTGTTGAGAAAGAATTGTAGGTAATTTTGGGATGTACATTTAACATGATAGACATGTTACAATCATGTTCTCTTTGAGTTCAATGTTTTCAAGTTCAGGAATATTAAATACTATATTATTATTATTATTATTATTATTATTATTATTATTATTATTATTATTATTATTATTACTACCATCATGAATATTATTATTTCCATTGGGCAGAAATAGTAGCAGTCTTCAGCCATCAGGGACTCAAATGCCACCTATTTCTTTAAATGCTACTCTTCTTCTGTGTACAATGGGCTAACATGGTGCAGTTCTGGACTTCCAAAAAAAGTCATACATAAAGTTTAAGTGTATCCAAAGCCAAGCTCGACAGAGTTAACTCATTGATGAAATGGTTTTGATTTCCATTAAGCAAGAAAATTCGATTGTGAGATTGTGTGATTGGGTACATTAGATTAATAACAATAACAATAATAATAATAAAAATAACATTTTACCATATTTTAGGATTATTAGTGTCATTGCTTCTAATATAATCTGGACTACAGATTTTTGCTTTCCTACACTGCAAAAGAATGAATTGAAAATCCTGTGCTTATGCCATTTATTAAACTGTGCAATATGCAATTCCTATAATAAAATTGAGGCAATACCAGAAAAATCTTAATAAATAATAAATCTGACTTGTGCCTCTCCATGGAAATTTGCATTTGCAACTGCAGTATTATGTGATTCAAAGATAATTCATATCATATTAAGATGACTAAATGATGTTGTTATTAAATACATTCAGTTCTTTGAAATGTAATTAATTGCAAGATATTCTTCTCACATCTGGAAAAAAATTGTTTTACTCCTTTCGCTTTAAGGAATACAAATATTTTGCACTATAAATATATATAAGCTTCAGATAGAAAAAAAAATCTGGATGGTGTGGATTTGAAGAGGTGGGGGGGCAAATTTGAAAAGAGATGAATCCCCTTGAGTTGCAGCTTATCCTCAAAAGTTAGAGGGACTGAAAGCAGCTGGACTCATCTCTTAATGGGGTTACCAAATACTGTCATAACTATAAGCCTAACTGTGGCAATATCAGATTCACAAGCAGTCTGTTGACTGTAGATCCAGTCACCTGCCAAGCAAGTAGTCAAGTTCATGAATAGCTTGATTTATTCAAACTCATAATTTACAGCGCAAGTTTTGGATGTCAGTACACAAAACACTGGGTTTTTTAGGTGACTCTGATGTACAAATGTGCAATCATCACTCACCCCTGAAGATGGGAGAGGGCTCTCAGTCTCAAGGAGTCTCCTCAGGCAGTAGTATCCCAATCCGAGGAGAAAGCCAGTCAACTGATCCAGAAGTTACAATGGAATCTTCCCTCTCCCTTCTTCTGCCTCCTTCCTCCCACTATTTCTCTCCTTTAGGAGGAGCTTGAGTAACTCGAGTCGTACATACTTTCGTTATTGATTGGGTTAAAGAGTCTCTGAGTTAATTGAAAATCTAGAGAGGGTGCTCAGTGAGGAGGGATCATTCCTTGGAGGCACAATACTTTTGGGATGGGGTTGTGTATTGGTATTATAATGAGATTAGGATGAGGAGAAGTTTGAACAAACTCCATTGGAAGGGACTGATCTGCCACCATTGTTGGCCCAGCACCTTATCGTACTATGTGGCTTACAGGCTGCATGGTATGAGCAGGTTGCCACCTCTGCAGGCAGTTTGACCACGGTGTCTTCACTCCACTCCACCCTCCATTCACTCATCAGCTGCAGGGCCCCATGAGGCCGCTACCTCCTCAGGGAATCCAACAAAGTTTGGCCATAGTGCCTGTATTCTCCTCCACTCTTCACTTACTCTTATTAGGGTGTGCTAGGGGGAAAGATTGAATTTCAAGGGAATTGTGGAGAAGTAGATTCCATATATACCAACCATCCGGGAAGTGATAACTGTCTATCACTCAAGCAAGCCTCTGTAATGCCATAGCTTACGTTGGGCCCTAGTTTTTCCTCTAATTTCCCCTTTCTCGAGCAATTTTCTCACAGATGGTAAGAGCATTATGAAAAGGAGTGTGATGCATTAATTTTATGCAAAAGCATGTATCGTGAATGTTGGAAACTGACCAGATTGTAGTAGTCCTTCAAATTGTAGGCTTTGATGTAAATCAAATTTTAGGCTTTATTATAAATCAGGGTAACAGTTGTTCTCCAGTTATCTCTGCCTTGTAAATCTTCCTATAAATCTACTGTAACTGGCTGTTATTTGTGAGCTAGAAAATTTGGAGAGAGACAGTGTAACTACAGAGCAAAAATTCATGTTATTGTTATTTGACTTCTTGAGGGATGAACAATGCTAGCAAACCTGTAACATTTTATTCTAAGAGTCATGTAGATAGCTAATGGATTGGTATTATCATTGCTGTAGTAGCTAGAGTAGAAGTAGCAGGCACAAAGTCGGCAGGCAAATAAATATAATATCCATTCCTCTTAAAGGGTTTCTGAAGTTTGAAATTGAGAAAAGACAGAAAAGTGAGCAAAATTCATTCAGTAACCGTATTTTCTAATTTTACAGAATTATGGCAATATGGAAGAAACTGTGGTCATTGCTCTTCTTATTAGGCAAATATTGGACTGCTCTGCTCAGACCTTAACAGTGAATATCTGTCTGTATTTGAAAGCATTTTCAGCTCACTTGCCCCATTCACCTCTTTCTCTACTTGTTATACAACCTGTTTCCCTCCCTCTATCTACTGTGATTGCAAGGGAGCTGAAGCATCACAGACAATAAGAAGTATCTTCTATATATCATAATCTTGACTTAATCATCTTTCTACCATAATCCTGAGAGAGGATAATCTTTCAAATAATCAGTCTGAAATGCTCCCACAGGAACTGTGCCACTCTCACTGTTATGTCTCCTGTAAGTCAAAGCCTATACATGTATCTCAAAAGGGTGGTGAGGTATTTTTCAGCAGGGTTCCTATTTCAGCCACTTACATGTGCCTTTGGCAGCCAGCAATCACAACATCAAATTGCTAATTCTCCCCCAAGACTGCAATTTCCAGAGAATCAATTTAGGTGCCAAATTACTATTTTAGATGAAGTGACAGCTTTGCAAATTGCACTTTTAAGTAAACATTACTTCTGAGTGTACTTTCTCAGAATTTAAGGCAAAGGCAAATAAAGCTAAATAAAATATTTCTTCTACAGAATTTTATGAAGACACAATAATAGTCATTCATTCAGAGCATGTATTAATGCATTTATTGGAAATATAGGTATTAAATGGCTTGATAGTGAAAACCTTATTTATTTATTTATTTAGGTCTTTAAATGGTGAACTTCGTTTTGCAAAGAAAGTATTAGAATTAGAATTACAATGATTCTGGATTTTTTATATGATTTCTATAATCCATGCCAGTTTTATAGTAATTTTACTGATGGCTGCTCTTTACAAGTCTCTGAAAGATTTTAAGTTAAAATGTTCATTCTTTTGACACAATTTACAAATAAACTCAAATCACAATGAATGGGAATCTGGGAACTGACTGGACTGTCTCTATTTCAGCTCACCAAGGTCCTTCACTGTATTTTCTGCCTACTGGCCCTGACTGTACTGTTAATCACGTCTGTGGATTGACTTGAGCTGAGTAAAGTGCAAAGTGGTGTTTTGCATTCACACTGTTCAGGGATGCCCGCCTTGAGAAGTGACTTTCAAAATCCATAGCACATCACATTTGGCCTCAGTGTCTTTTTTAGGACATCACAGTTACCCAGTGCTCTAAACATATTGATTTTTCATCTCATTTTCTTATGAAGAAGGAAAGTAGCAAGAGATGGAAGAGAGAGAAGAAACAATAATTATCAAGATCTCTTCCTGAGAATGTTTCTAGCTCTGGGAAAACTACCATAAATAATTAAGCTACTTGAAATTCTTTCTCTATTCCCACTCCCTTATCAATTTGTTTTTCCTGATTAATTGTAGTTTACACATGTACTTCTAGGGAACAGTATTTAAGTGGACACGTTCAGCTGTTCACGTGAGAAGTGATACCCGGTGTTTGATTGGAGGTAAAACAGCTTGGCAAAGTACAAAATCATTTCTCCAGGAACTTGATGGAGGCCTGGCAAGGAGCTACTGGTCATAGTTACATATCTTAAAACACTGCAGACCTTACAGTAACAGCTATTAAAATGAGCCCTGAATACAGAATTCTGCACAGATGCAAAAATTCATTCCTGAATGATTTAGATGCTAGGATAGTGTTCTTAGAGCAACAGCAATGTATTCAGCTAATAGATGGGGTAAAGTTAAATGAAAGTTAGAGAAAGAAATCTCTAAAATAAAAGATTTTTTAAAGTACTCTGGAAAATAAAAAGTCTGGAGAAAAGGATGTCTATTTTGACTCAGGTTTTCTAATTCTAATTCTCTTTCAAATCTTAATTTAATTGTAACTCTGATTTTCTAGTTTAAAAGAATTTGTTTTATTCAGTGGCTGTACAGTCACCAATTACTGGCCCTACCAGTATGTGGCATTTAAGTTACTATCATCTTTTCAAATCACTTTTGTGGTGTCTTGGAAGCTAACTTTGGTACCTTCTCAGTACCTCCTAATAGGAATCAGAGCATATATTCAAAATTCAAGTATTATCATTCACTTAAATGGTCTTTGGGTAACCTTATAGTAAAAAATAAAATTAGTAAAAGGTTGGATTGTATTATGTTTAAATAAAAAAAAAAGAGTAAACACAGAGGTTAAAAAAAGAAAAAAAAAATCTCTTAAAAGATTAACAAAAACTCCTGATACATTCAAACTGCAATTTAAAGAGATGAAATATAAAGCCCTGGAAGCTATGGTCAATGAAAAGAAAAGAAGATTTCTAAGTTACTTGGACAAGTCAAATATTTTCATTAAAAAGAAACAGAGAGGAACAACAGAGAAATAGGCATTGAAGTTGTGCAAAAACATTTGCTGGTGGAGGCAATTTTTCACTTAAATTAATTGCAATGAGATCAATGTTTGATGTGTGGAACATGTCGATAACCTTTGCCTGTGTTATCACTGATAAGGCGTTCGACATTCACTTGTTCTAAACGCTCATCAGACACACCATTTAGGCCATTATCTTGAAACGTATTTAGCAGCTTTTCAGATTCTTTTTTTCTCTCCCAAATACAGGCTGTCTCACCATTTTTTGCAGCTGCACAAGAACTGCCTGAATGAGTTTCTCATCACAATAACTACCAGGATCAAAAAATAACAGATGGTACTTTGGTACTTTCAGGCTCCTTAGGCAAGTAAGATATGCTATATTAGAGATATCTAGCCTATATAGTCCTTTTTTTTTTTTTTTTTTTTTTTTTGAGGATACACATAAGCCAGCTCTACTCTCATTCTGAGCTGGCCTGGAGCTATGTACTTTCAGTTAATAAACCAACAAGATTTGAACACTCCGGTGCTGTTCAGCCATAGCTACATGGCCTTCAGCTGGTTTGTAGCCTACGCTCTAAATTTGAATTTGCCACTAAAGGGTTTGCATACATACATACATTCATTCTTGAAATAAATGTTTCCATAACAAAATCCCAATCTTCTGAATCTGCAGAAGTTCACAGAGCAAACTATCTATAACTAGAGAGGAAGCTGATAGACTAGTTTAAAAAAACATAATTGCAGTTTGTTATATATCCTTGGAACTACTCAAAATTGTGATGCACCAAGTCCTAAGCAGCCTGATCTAACTTTTATGTTAAATCCAAATTCAAAGCTGGTCTTGTTCTAGGCCAGAAGATCTCCAGAGGTCTCTTTCAACCTAAATTATTCTACAATTCTATGATTAAACAATTGTAACTTGGCAAGCTTTCCCTATGTGATTTTGGAGCGACCATACATGAAAGGAGCTCTGGTAATAATATTTCCTAGGATTTATATTGTACTGGAAGAGAAGAAAGAGAGTTCTCCCATGGTAGAGAAACATGGAATCTTGACAAAATACCCTCTGGCTTATCTCTGAAACATGCTTCAGAAATTAGACTTGCATGAGTTATAGAAAGCTAAAGAGGATCTCCTTCATGTAGGTCTCATTTTTTGATGTTAACAAGCATGGAGAATAAAATTACAGAAAAGTTTCTTGTTGGGAGTAAGCAGTAAATATGCCGTATAGTCTTGATTAGTAGGCAGCTCTGGATGAAACTGAAGCTTTATCGACATTCAAGACTGGGCAGTTTCTGTACTGTATTTCCTTCATTGTATGTCCATTGTGCACCTGACTAGTTCCTACGTTTAGAGTAAAACCTTCTTAAATAAAACCCTCATCACTGACGTACCAAGGAAGTAGTGATCCCCCATGATATTTGCTTCTTTTATGACTGAATATGTGACTGAATAAAAGACCAGTGGTCCTCTGAGCAGAAGTAAGTTGTAGTCCCATGTATTATTGTAGACCCAGGCAAATGTTTGGTTGTTTTTTAATGCCAACTCTTCAATGACATATACAGTTATTTGAAATACAGTGCAACTTACTGTTCTTGAACTAATCCAGATTTGTGCAGTCACAACGTTTCTTGTTTTCCACATATAGATAGACTTCACATGTAAGCTCATAATTAGGAATTTCTTTGCCATAGTTGCCCCTTAAAACTTCATCCAAGAAAGGTGTGTGGAAGACTATTAACTAGGCAGGATGAAATGCTGCTTTTTTGAGGTACCAAAAAGAAAAAAAAAATCAGAACTAACCAGCAAAAAAAAAAAGGCATTCCATCAAAATGTTGTGGAACATTTAGAACTTATTAGAATAAGGAGCCAAAGTTTGTGATTCAGGGAGGTCATTTATCTGCTAAATTTTGCCAGCTTTCTTAGGAAAGGAAAATGTTCCTACCCCAGGTGGTAATCTCACAAGGTATTTTAAGGAGGAGACAGAACAGTACTCCTCTGCCTTCTTTGCAGCCTAGGGCTCAGTCCTTTTCTATTTTAAAGTAGATTGTATCTATTCTAGAGATTTGCAATTGTATTTACACTGTAAACAGAGACCAAAGCCTGTGTAACAGAGATTAGGATGTTGTAAGACATTTAAAGTGCTTTAGGAGCTTAGAACATCTTACATTCCATAAGCAGCTTCCTTATGTCAAAACAATGCAAGCCACTTTTGTGGCAGGATAACCTGTTCTAAAAGATTCACACGGCTTCAAAACCTTAAAACTGTCTAAAAAGGCTGAATTTGTTGGAGACATGTGAAGTGTTTTAAGCTGAGTCCTGGACCTCCTGATAAAACCAAAAGGACTATGTGCAGTGTATTTATCTGCTCTGTTTATTTTTTTAACAAATATGTAAGGGAAAGTTGAATGTCTGAATGGAACGATTTTTCTCCATGAATAATAAAAAAAAAAAAAGTTGGCATGCCAAGAACTCTTCTGATCCCACTTATTTTGCAAAGAAAATCTCTATGGTCCAAATTACTATCCAATAACACAAAAATAATCACTGAGAGCTACATTTAATTCAAAATATCAGCTTGGATAATATGGATGCAGCTTGTAGGTTAGAACAGCCGTGACCTGACTTGTCCACACAGTGATTTTATAATGTGGCCATACTGAAATTCATACTAAAAAACAACTGAACTCAGCCTCATATGCTGAGCATGTCAGCGCATCTTGGTGCTTTGATGACTCACTTCTAATCTCTAACACATTTCAACCATGAAGTAACCATGCTCTTTAAATCTCTTTATGAGCAAAAGCTGTACATCCATGAACTACGTAGAGATCCACAGTTAACCTCAACACAGCTCTTACTGTTTTTCTTGTGCTTATATGTGTATTTTGCATCTTAACTAACTCCA
The DNA here is from genome assembly GCA_003342815.1 of Eudromia elegans. Lineage (NCBI taxonomy): Eukaryota > Metazoa > Chordata > Aves > Tinamiformes > Tinamidae > Eudromia > Eudromia elegans. The sequence continues at coordinate 544,641 of PTEX01000159.1, forward strand.
AGCTCATTCTCTTTCGATTTTGTCACTATTTTTTGACTCTTCCTCTCTCTGAATTAAGGATCAGCTCTTCAAGAATACAAACAAACCAGAGAGACATATATTTAGAAAGATTCTATGAATAGAAGAAAAGGACAGAAAAGTAGTTAAAATGCAGTAACAAAACAGAATAGCAATTATTTAACTCAAGTGGCCAGCCAACAATATTTTCTTGATATAGATGTTCAGTGCAAATCATATGGAAACAATATATAGCATGAAACTATATGCTTTGATTCTTACCTTCACAATCTAAAACCTCCAGAACAAACCAGCTACTGATGTAAAATGAGATAAATACGTTGKTCTGTGGTGCTTTGCCAGGCAACTATTTAGACACACTTAGAGACCAGAGAAGAAACCTGTCTTCTCTTAAAAGAGACTGCTGGAAATTTGACACCATGATTTAACATCTCTGTCTTTTAAACCTCTGCCTTTCAAAAATCTTTTAAAAAATATCATAAAATATCYCTTGACCAGCTGAAATACCACTCACTCAGGGTATTTTTCAGGTAGATGTAAGCTCATGGATTTTCTGAAAAGATAAAACCATGCTCAGTGCCAAAGTATATGTATGGCCTTGCTATGGCCCTAGGCTACTGAGCCAAGTAGAGGTTGAGCTTGGCTAAATCAATGAGATAATTTTAGTAGAATTTTGGGTTGGAAAAACGAGAAGTGAATTCATATCTACCTATTCTCATTTAGCTTATTGACATTTCTTTGTTTCCTCTTGCCTCTCCAGTGATTTGCTTAAATGGCAAGGCAGGTAAATGGAGAAGCTCATAAAAAATAATCTATCAAAACTAAAAAAACCCACACATTTATCTTGTTTTCTTAAGGAAAGGAGGCATGTATTTATTACACTCCTACCTGCCTATTTCCCCTAATCATAATGAATCCCCTAATCATACTGAATTTACTAGCAAGAGACAAACAGACTTAACAGAAAGGTGCAAAGTTGAAAGACAGTCAAGTGCTTGTGAACTTCCAAGAAAATTGCAAATGGAAGGAGAAGCATCCCTGGCCAAGGAAAGGGCAGGAGGGACCCAGCTGCCTTGTGCAGTGCTTGGCAGTGGCTCAGCAAGTGCCTGCCAAGGGCCAGAGTAGCTGAAGGCAATTCTGTCTGTAGTTAGGAAAAATCAGAGAGAATATTATAGGGAGCACAAAGACTATAAGTCCTCAGGAAATCACGCCCTAGCATTTCTGATGTCCTAAAATTACTTGTTAGAGTAACCTGAGGAATACCACAAAATCAGCAGAAAGATGCCAGTCATCTTTCAAACCCTTTCAACCCATAACATGATAAGGAAAACAAAAGCCTTTTTCTCCTCCTCTTCTCTTTTCTCCCTTCTCTTCTCCTCTTCCTCCCTCTCCTCCTTACTTTTATTTTAATATTTTAGTTGGTAGAGATTTCAAGAATCAAAGCAAGTGTACTGCTTAGGGCATATTTGTGTGCTTGAGTCATACATGTAAGAGAGAAAGAAGAATGTGTGTGTGACAGAAAATACTGAATCCTCATTAATTTAGGAGTAATGGCTGACAGGCTTTATGACTTTGTATATAATGCTGTAAACATTCAAAATTATCCTATTTATTCATTTCTGAATGGAGGCCAATTTTAACTAGATTGTTATCAACATGTAGGTGTACCCAGTAGAAAACTGAAGTGGAAAAAAATCACTGCCTTGCACGGCCAARTCCCTCTTTGCCTGTTTCCTAACATAGAAAATCAGTCAAACCTTAAGTGAACACCCGGTGTGTTTGTTAACAGCACAGGATGGCAGGCAAGATTCAGCATTTAAAGATCCATTGAGTCTCCTGCAGTTTCCACCGTTAATGATTCTTCATCACATTCCTGTAAAATCGCTTATACCTGCAGGACACAAAATCTTTCCCAACRAACAAGTCCAAAATAAATAAGTAAATAAAACTGCCCCACTGTATCCCAGATGTCTCTCTTTTTCTAAAGGTCTTCATATAGTCAGGCAGGAACTTTCCCAAGAAGCTAAATCAGTTGAAGCCAAAAGATTTTCAAACAGTGTTTTTGTTGTTCTTTTCTTTTTGTCTCTTTAAAAGTAGATTTTGAATTGCTGCCAATCTTTAGTATAAAATACGATGGATTTTTACCCAAAGGAATTAATGCAGRCAAGGTCATCTTCTTTTTAACTCTAGATGAAGCTAAGCTGTTTCAAGGAATTACTGTGRGTTAGGCAGTTGCACTTTGTACCTATACACTCAAAATCCATCACATGCATAGTGAACAATCATTAAAAAACTGCAATTCACCATTCAAACCCACACCAGCACTTATGTTACTCTTCATCTTAGAATCATAGAATCATAGAATGCTTAAGGTTGGAAGGGACCTCTAGWGGTCATCTAGTCCAATTCCCCTGCACATGCAGGTGGTGGCACAGGGTGGTGTCCAAGCGAGTTTTGAAGATCTCCAGAGAAGGAGACTCCACCACCTCTCTGGACAGCCTGTTCCAGTGCTCTGTCACCCTCACTGTTAARAAATTCTTTCTTAAGTTCTTATGGAATTTTTGATGCCTCAATTTGTGGCCATTTTCTCTAGTCCTATCGCTGGCCACCAGTGAGAAGAGGCTGGTTCCATCCTCCTCACTCCCTCTCTTGAGGTATTTGTATACATTAATTGGGTCTCCTCTCAGCTTTCTCTTCTGCAGGCTGAAGAGGCCCAGCTCTCTCAGCCTTTGCTCATAGGGCAAATGTTCCAGGCCCTTAATCATCTTCTTAGCCCTGCGCTGGACTCTCTCTAGCAGCTCCACATCCCTCCTGCACTGGGGAGCCCAGAACTGCACACAGTACTCGAGATGCGGCCTCACCAGGGCTGAGTAGAGGGGCAGAATCACCTCCCTCGAACTGCTGGAGACGCTCTGCTTAATGCACCCCAGGATCCCATTGGCCTTCTTGGCCACGAGGGCCCACTGCTGCCTCATGGTCAACTTGTCGTCCACCATGACGCCCAGGTCCCTCTCTGCGGGGCTGCTCTCCAGGAGGTCATTCCCCAACCTCTAGGCATGTCTAGGGTTATTCCTGCCCAGGTGCAGGACCCTACACTTGCCCTTGTTGAACTTCATGAGGTTACTCGCCGCCCAGTTGTCCAGTCTTCTGGACTGGACAATATCTTCCATACCTGGAATATCTTCCAGGTATTCAAAACATTATCATTATATAGAGAGAAACTGCAAAATTTGGRTTGGGTTTTGGAATGTCTAATTCACAGATAATATTTGGTTCAGAGTTACTTGGCTTGGAAAATTTAAAAAAGAAATGTCATAGAAGTCTGCCATACTTGCTGCCATACTAATCACTTTAGCTTTTGGGAATATTTTAGACTGAAGTTTCAAATTTGGCTTACATTTAAGTTAAATATGGACTGCATATATATATCAGTACATGTTCTCTCTGTTTCACTACATCACCTTCTTCTTCTTCTTCTTCTTCTTCTTCTTCTTCTTCTTCTTCTTCTTCTTCTTCTTCTTCTTCTTCTTCTTCTTCTTCTTCTTCTTCTTCTTTTTTTCTTTTTTTTTTTAAAGCAATATAGATTGCTAAACCATGCTCTTATTATCCAAAAAAGTGATACTATCACTATCCTATTGGAAAATAGTCCACAGTATGTTTAACAAACTGAAACTGCTTGAGTTAACTGTTGAGCAAAAAAACCCTGTGGTGAACTTTTTTTTTTTCTCAACACTGTGCAAATCCTGGAATCTTTGCTTACTGTAAAGCCAGCTTTCATTTGCCTATATTGAAATGTGTCTAGGATTGAAAAGCATAGCATTAACATAAACATTTTACTCTCCTGAACTGATACACGCTAGAATGGTACTGCTGCTTTCTTTGGGCACYTCCAGAAATGATTCTTCTTCTGGATCATGAATGATAAGCTCTAGCTCTTAATCTGTACAAATATGCTTTACAATTTATGAGGAGCTATTTCTCAGAAAATTTTGATTTATCAACATCCAAATTCATGATAGGAGAATATTGGCATAAATAAGTCCTTCTGGCAAGGAAACGTAAAAATAACATTGCTGAGAAGTTTAGTTCTGATATTTTCAAATGAATTCAATCATAGTTTTTTTGAGTTGAAATAACTCAAAGTATTATGTGAAACATACTCAGTGCTTTAATTTAGTATGGTCTTTGTATTCATATACAAAAATCTTAGGTCTCTATTTTTTCCATGGTTTCAACAAAGGCCTTATATAATTTATGGATGTATGGATAATTTGTAGGTTTTAAGAGAATAAAATTTTCTCATCTGCTTAATCTCTTCTCTTAAATTGTTAGCCTTAGTGCCTTGGGTGAAAGTAAATGTCTTAAGTATTTGGCAAAATTAACAACTTCCCTGCTTCTTTAATCTATATAAAGAATAGTTTTATACTATGAATGCATTAATCCACTACTTTAAAATGTCACCAGGATGAATCTATGCCATTAAAATGCTTCAGGCATGCCTGGAAAGAAATAATTGGCAACATTAACTGCTTTCATCAAGGACAAAAATCATCTTTAATTCCAATAAGCGAAAGCATGATCAATTTCCTCAAGAATTTGAAAGGATGAGAGACATTAAAAATTATGAAATTGGCTTTGCCATTCTTGTTTAATTTTCTTGTTAAACAAAGAATTTTGAAATAAAATATACCTCCTATTTTTAATATATTTTTAATATATTTTTCTTTTTTTTTYCCATTGTAACAAAATCAATGAGCAAATGTGAATCAACTTTCTGTTTCATGCTCTACTCAAGTAGAATACAGATGATTATTTAGGACTTTGTTCTTACAAAGTGCTAAGTTTGCTCTTGAATCTTGAGGGAAAATGTACTAAATGTACATAAAAATACACAAACATTAAATCTATAACCCAATATGGAATAACTATGAGTAGCATACAAGTTCCCTTCTTGAAGGCTATAACAGTGATAGATGATATACAGGGATGAGATAGAAAGGCCAATATTGGCTTCTCATTTAAGTGCACAGACTGAGGAAGACCTCTGGAATTTTACTATAGTTAAGTTTAAATATAATCAATATTTCTTCTAGTTCTCACTGAGAATAATTTTTTTAATGCAATAGCATGAACTCTATTCCCTTTTTTTCATATTTCTTGATGTTATTTCTCAGGACAGTGACCTCTTGCTTTTACCTCACTCTTTTTTATATTTTTATCTATTATGGCTACTACTGATATACCTTGTTAGATCACAGTATTTTGAAATGAGCTGTATATCTGCTTTAAAATACAAAGTTGATTAGATTTTGGTGTTCTGATTTGTTTTGRTTTTTTTTTCTAATGATGCAATATTTTTCCATTCATGGTTTCCACTGTCATTATTATTGGGATTGTTAAATTAATCTCAGAAGTAATGAAATAGATCATATAACTAGAGAGTGGTTAACTCCCTAATTTCATAATCTAGATAGAAAGCAAGAATGTTCTCATATTCTATAGCATAAACCTCTTTCTAAAGAGGTAGGTATCTTCTCCTAAAAAATTATATGCTATTTATGCTTGCTGGCCCCATTTTATTTCCGATTGCAAACAATATAAATAACAAGTGCATCATTTTCCCTGGATCCAAAATTATTCACAATTAAAACAATTCATTTTGTAACACTGTTGCGAATTCAAGGAGGCAATAATCAAGAATTTATAAACATGGCCTGAATCTGCCCCAAAATCACGGAGGCCAAATTGTTCTTTGTAATATGCTAATTAAATTTAACTAATCCCTTCCCAAAAAATGGCACACAAACAGAAGAAAAAGATCTATCTCAGTCTGGAAAAAAAAATGGACTTCCACACGTGAGGGATCTGGGCATCCCTGATCACTGAACTAACTGAAATGCATGCGCTGAAAACTGAATGCATGAGTGAAAGGATGGCATTATACTATGCCATATTTACAGAGCATCAGAGAGGTAACCATTTCAGTGCAGATCACTTCCTCTGCTCTGCTGTAGGCTGACCTACAGATCAGGCAGAATTGTTGTTTTGATTAGTCTTTTACATTGTTTGATCTTAAGATGGACAATTATAAGTTGTGTTCTTTTTAGCTTAATTTTGTAGGTGTTTTGTAATAATAATATCAATTTTAAAAAAGTAAATAAAATGTCTGTGCCTKAATTCATTGATCTTAAATTCATACTTTATTTGCTTACATGAGCCATTCAGGCCTGTGGCTATTGCAATAGTTTGCAATAGTCTGGCCACCCCACACTCAGCTTGGAGTTGGGGCTCCAGAATGGGGTGCAAGGCAGGCAGGCTAGAGCTTCTTGCTCTAGCTCACCAAAATGAAGCAGAAATGACATAGGGAGAGCATAACACAGGAGATACCTTTGGGCGGAGAGCAGGYATGAGGTTAGATACTACATGTCTGGGAAGGCAGAGATGGACAGTTCTGAGTGGATTTAGAGTGAAGGGTAGTTGGGTCAAGAAGGGGATCCTACGGTAGGTACATGGCTTSCTGTGGCTGTGAAGTAGGACAGGACAAGTAAGATGAAAGAACTGGACAGGAGCAAAGACGAGGAATCCATTTTTTGGGGAAAAAGTGAGCAGCTTTGCAGCAGTGCTGAGGATAGCCTTGAAAGAGATGGAAACATATTCTTGATAGAGAAACTGAGAGAGAGAGAAAGTAAGAGGGAGAATAAAGTAGCGAGGGAAAGTAAGTAGCCTTGGCCTACAAATAGGGAGGGCCAAAAAATAGCAGATAACAGCTACAAAAATAAAATAAAATAAAATAAAATAAAATAAAATAAAATAAAATAAAATAAAATAAAATAAAATAAAATAAAATAAAATAAAATAAAATAAAATAAAATAACACTTAAATAGCTCCTGGGTAGCTCCTAGCAAACATGCTGTTAGAAAGATTCCTCTTTCAATAAGTCTTAAAATGCCAGATGGGTAAGAGTAAACACAGTGGCAGACCAGGCAATCAGGAATTATATAGATCAAAAAACATGACCAAAATTATTACTTCTGTTTTGTCAAATAGTGTCTGCTGTATCTTGGCAGTAGAATGTTTGAGTAAGACTGCTAACTAGAAAATGCAAGAAATATATTGATAGAATAAAAAATACACACTTAAATATTGTCACAGGCGGCCAAAAGAGACACAAAGCGTGAAGGATAAGATTTTTTTTATATGATCTTCATGGTACAAATGATATATCATCCTGATACAATATTGATACAATTGTTTCTTAGGCCAAMTTTAATTGAAAAAGTAGAAAATTTGGGGAAAATTGAAAGGTTTGGGGAAAAGCATTAAAAGAATATTGCGCCTGGTATTCAGAATATCTTGCCMCAGATCTGGTTGTAAGGAAAGAATGATAGAGATAAATGATATGCACTAGCAAATGAAGGATCAACACTTTTGTTGTTAATATAATTKGTGTTTTTTAGTGGAAATAAAACCAATTTTTCAATCTAGTTGTTTCAAATGTAAATTTTGACATTTCCATATATGCACTACAGGCCATCTTAAGAGTATTATTAATATTTGAGTAAAGTTTTGAATGTAATGTAATTACAGCTTYTGTAATCAGAAGGATGTTTTATGCTATAATATATCTAAACATGTTAAAAACAATGACGAGTACAAGTAGTAACATGTTTACGTAAATATACTTCATTTTTCCTTCATTCGGATGTTATAGTGGAAAGGCTGAAACACCTCGGTTTCTTTAAAAAAAAAAMCAAAACAGCATTTGGATCCATTTTTTTTGTAAGCTGAATTAAATGGTCAATTCCACACTCAGAATCCTGAAATGTTTCCATTTAGTGCAAATCTGGGGATAGACTCATCAAGATGACATAACCTCCTGACTTTTTTCCCTGATGCATTAATTTCCTGTTTGATGCTGTCAAATAAACAGAACAAACAAAGTGGCTCATTAGGAGTTTCAGCACTGCTTGGCACTGAAATAGAGTTAATTTATTTCAGTGCAAATGTAGTTGTTTTTGTTGCAATTTGCAGCACTGGAGAAGTCAAGGGAAGAATAAAAGATTGCTATTAAGAACATTATTAGAACCTGAGGTTCTAATAAAACATTAATCTCTCTGACCTCAGTAACCCTGAAACACGGTGCTGTATGTATTCCTGCAGTCTGGCTCGCTACTGTAAGCGCAGGAAACCCTGAAGTGGTGTATTCCTGTATATACCGGTAGGGATCAGTGCCTTTTTCATGTAACATTTATTGTCTGTCTTTGAGTTAGGAGATCAATATGAGAAGTTCACTTTTAAAATGTGGCAGCTTTAACGGGTTATCAAAATCTTGCACTTAAGACCTGATTCAAATACTATTAAAATCAATAGAAAGGCTGACTCTCATTGACTTTGATAGGCTTCACAGCATGCCCTTCAGCTTGTCTTTGTACTTACAGTCAGCTTTAAAACAGTCTTCAAGAGAGAATATCTTTCTTGCAATTTTTTTCAGATTTCTTCTTTTTTTTTTTTCCCCAGATTCTTAATGGAGCTGAAGCTATGTATTTTTCCAGAAGCTCTTTTGTAGAGAAATAGTACTTTTAAGTAGTAAACCCTATAGGAGTATGTGATAATATCACTTTCACAAATTATATATTTTGAAGGTCCAGCTTGCCGACTGAGATAAATCTGCATACTTCTTTGGTAGCACTCACTATTAAACACCATCTAAATAGTTTTGTGTCACTTTAGTTCATTGATGGACAAACATCTGTTCATACAATTATTACTAGATGTATGGTGATATTTTATGTTTATTCATGTTGTTAATAAAAGATATCTGTAGAAAAAAAAATCTTATTCAGAGCACTAGATCAGTAGTATGAAACTAAAAATGACAGAMTTTCTGCAAAGTTTAGCCTTGGCTGTCAGGGAATTTTATGGTAGATTAGATGGCTTAAGGTTCCGTACTATTTCAATCTGTAACTATTCCTCTTAGACTAGAAAGGGAAAGTTTTATGGGGCTGTTTTTTACAATTAACCTGCATTATCTTTGTGAGAAACTGTAACCTGAAAAGCTTTTGAAAGCTTATGATTAATGTCATGGCCCAAATAAACAAATCAAAATATGATGCTGCCACTGCTAGTTCTGCCATCTTTCCTCCTAACAGCGTTGAGTGTAATAAACTATTGTTCATTTGCTGGATGGATTTTGTATGAGGCCGTTGTGTTGCCACTATTACATTTTTCCACCAGGGATCTCCAGGTGGACGTTAAGTCTGTTGTAATGTCAGCATGAAACGTCCATGATCTAATTGGCTTGCCTGCAGACACTCCATGTAGCCTCAAGTTGGAAAGAAAGGTCAGAATCCAAAGAACAGATGGCAACTGGCTAAAGTAATTAGGTGCTGAAAATTCAATCCTTCTTTACACGCATTGCACAGAATGTTTAATCAGAAGGTTCATCAGTGAAACTGAGTACTAAGCATGGCTTTTTCCTTTTCTGAATGTAGGATTTTTTTTTCTGCTAGAAGTAGGAAATTTATTACATTAAATAGAGCACTAAGTATGTTGAAAAAATCTCCCTAAATAGGAAGGGAACCTGGATATTTGAAAATGAATAATTTTAATTTAGAACATTGTCTTCATTATGCAAAATATCCCTTCAGGGAATGGGAGAGATGGAAGGCAAATAATTCACTTATCATTTGTCCGCAGTGCCTTGTTCTTTAATTTGAATACAATAGACTATGGTTTTAGTCATAGCCATATGGTCAGCAAAATAAACCATCAAATAATTGGGAGAAGAGTAAAGTAAGGTTAATTTAAATCAAAACATTTGTCAGCACGAAATACGACATYGAGAAAAAGAATCATATTTACCTGTGGACATACGCAAAATAATCTCACCTTTGAATTTTTACATAATCTAATTTATTACAAAAATGACACAAACTTTTGATTACTCATTTGTGTATGGAGAAAAAAAACACAGCAATTTAACACTTGTGGAAACACCTTTCATTGCTCTTCTCCAGGTTCAGCTCACCTTCATTTCACTGTGTGTTACACTCAACCCATCTGAGTCCCTTTGGTGGGGGGAGAGATGRCACAGGAGGTTGTAATTGATGAGCTATGGTGTATCTCTGCTGATCATTCCTGCTTCTTACTCTGCCTTGGCTTAGGTCCATTTAGGACATAGTYCCATGCCAGCATGGTTTCCCAAAGACTGTGGTCCCTCTGCCYTGACAAAGGTCTCCCACTCCAGGGAGCGTGTCTTCAGCTGTGTGTCCTTCTGAGTGTCCCCTCCACAACCTGGGCTTGGAGCTGTCTCTGAAGTTTGGTTGGATGTGGGGACTCCTCCAAGCTTTGGGAAATGGTGGGTGACAGGCTGATCCCATTGGTGCCTGACCCAGCTGTACCCACACAGGACTCCCCACAGCCCCTGCTGACCTTACTTTGCCAAYTATACCCAGTACATCTAGTTGGAATTACTGGCTTTACTAAAAAAATAATAATCAGACAATAAAAAACAAGTTGCAAACACGTTATTAATTTCTCTCTTTTCTACAGTTATACTAAAGATTTCTTAGCTTTAAATTTAAGTGACAAAAGAAATATAATCACAATGTTCCCTTACTAATTAATAGCTAAAGAAACTGGTGGGGCTGCCATAATATTCTGCCTGTCACTATTGCTTTGAAGTAGAGCAGTTCTTTCTTATGAGACATTTGCAAATAGCATTTCTTCCAAAGAAAAAAAAAAGAACACTGGCACTGCAGCATTCTGAAAAAATGCCAGCAGAAGCAGAAAATATATTCCTCATTGTTTAGGTGATCCCTGCCAGACATTGTATGGCATACTACTGTCTTACAATTAATAATGTGAAAATCCAGAGATCAGTATAAGGCAACGCTCAATGAGCACTTGACAAATGCAAACACAGAGGTTTGTCTCTGCAAGAACAAATGAACAAATCTGTTTGGACTGCAGAAATAGGAGTTAAAGTARAAGGTGGAGGAGAGGAGGATGTGTGTGCAGGAATGTTAAGGTTTATGTTTGTTTACACCTTGTAAAGAGATTCATAGTTCTTTATTGTTTATACTCAGTTGAGAGTGACTCCTGATTTCCTTATGTCAAATATATAAATCCCTCCTTTACACTAATAAATACCACTGATTTTATGAGATATTATACATCAAATTCTGATTCACTGAATTTTACTTCTAGGTAACTTTCTGACTGCCCATATCTCAAAGACATCTCATCTTCTGGTTTACTGCGTTTTCACTTTCTTTGCTGTAATACATTTATAAAGACATAACTCATCGCATTCTTGCTAAAATATTGCTGAAACTTAGAAGAAATCTACAAAACTGACATGTCTTAGAAATGCAGTGAGAAAAGATGTCAGCTTCTTTCATATTAAGAAGTCTATCAGTAAAACCTCTGATAACACCTAAACTATTAACTACAGACTTTGACAGACATAAGACAGTTCATAAGGTTTGTTGATGGTTTTTACTCTTCTTGAAATTAACTTATTCACCTTTTCTGGGTGAAAAATGAGAAATATCTACTCTCAAAATCTGACTGAAGCTTAGTAGTCTAAAAGTACCAAAACATTATTTAGATTTTTATTAGAATATCTAGAAAAAAATCTTAACAGTAACATTTTGTCTTTTCAATCACTGCCAGTCTGTTTCCTGCCCATTCCACAAAAACATTTTTAACTGATTTTATTATTTGATTGTTTCTATGCTTTCCAAAGCAGTGATTTTTCTTGACAGTGAAAATAACCTATCAGAGTGCTAAAAATCTACCTTGGTGGACAGAATGTGAAAATCATTCTTTCAATAAAGTAAACACAAAAATCCACTATAGAATAAGGTCTAGTCCTCAGTCTTTAAAAGATGATACTAGATGATACATGATACTAGGTAAAAACAGGGTGCACTCAGAAATAAGAAACCTTAAAATACTCCATATCCATGACTACAGTTTGTAATATTATTTTGTATCTTCATTTTCTTTGTTGCATTTATCTTAGAGCTTGTAGCAGAATCTTACCATAGAATTCTTGCAGCATCACTCTGCTGCTCAGCAAAACAGAATTAACTAGGAGGGAAAATATTAAAATATTCTTTATTTTACCAAAGAAAAAACTAGCAGCTGCTATTGTCTAATTCATATGGCCTTATTTCAAGTCTAGAATMTATTGTCACCTCTCTGGGTTGCATGGTAAATGGTAAACAACAACGATTTGGTTCGTCAATAACATTCTGTGCATTGGCTCTGTTCTACACTTTTTTCACTGTTTCCGACCTCTTCCTTACAGCCATCTGTCCCATAAGGTGGTAGCAACAGGTGGCAAATTCCTTTCTTGGGATTCTGTTCTTTGATGCGAGTTCATTTCAAACAATACACAGTATATAATTCCTTTACCCAGCATACCTTTTTTGCCTRTTTCTCCAGGGCATATGTACAAAATATACAATTTACTGACGAGATTCATGTATGCTGGGTCCCAAGCACATGCAAGTATATTGTAAATGGCTTCTATGGACTTTGAACTAAATTCAGAGACAAAGAAYGGAAGACATAAAATGTCAAAAACAGTTTTTCATAGGCGAGTATGTACTAGCTTTCTATTTGATATTTGTTTTGCCCTCTATTAATAAAATACCTATGAAGAATCATTCTAGAAAAAGAGAAGCTGATGAACTAACATGTATTGGCTAGCCAGAGAAGAGACATGGTAAAATGTCATTAGGAATCAGAGGAAAATGTAATGTCAAGAAAATAAAAATATAAAAGATTAATAACAGAAATACAATGAGACAGCACAACAGAAAATGAAAAAGTGGTAGAAAAAACATTATTTCTATGAAAATTACATCTTCAAATTATGGGATGGGAATACCTTGTCTRCATGAGGCATCAATAAAAGGACAAATCAGAACAAATCTGCATTTAGATGGGTTAACCTCTGTTTGTGAAGAGCTGACACTTCAAAWGGAGTTTGAAYAGTTAAGTTTCTCCATGCAAAGCAGAGGTGTTCTAATATTGGGCTGGAGGAGGATCTCTGTGCTGATGGGAGGATAGAGTAAGAGACAATGTAGAGATTCATTTTGGGAAAAAAAAAAAACAAACAGGTAATTGTACAGTTACATTCCCRTTTAGTCTTTCCTGTTTCTTCCTCTACAACTCTATACCCCCCGTGATGGCAATTAACATTTCTATAAAGCACTCATTTCATGAATGGAAAATGTCTAATCTGAACTTTGACCAGCCTTGCATAGACGGTTGTGATTCTTTTTCCTGTTAAATGCTATGGGACAGGCCCAGCATTACAGCTGCATTACAATGCAGTGGGAGGAGATGGGGAGGGGGTATCTGAAAGCATTTTTGAAGGAAAGTATTCAATTGTGCAAAATGTGTAAACAATTCACATTTCTGCCTACACATCAAACACCTTTAATAAAATTCCTCCTGAGCTTTGACATGAACTGGAGGCATTCTTACCTTTAATGATTTATGAACAGATGGAATTATTGCCTTAAACGTTCTGTTGTCTGTGCCTATAAACACATAAAATACTGCTTTGACTGGGACTTTTTAGTTACTTGTGAATGATACTGTAAAACTGCATTATTAAAGCGCCATATATCACAGGAAGGTTATGCTATAACTTGGCTCCTGTGAGATGTGGCCCAAAGTGATGACTTTGCTTGGCCTGGCTTTCTCAGAGTTTCTGAATTGCAGTGTGACTGCCTTTTCAGAAGAGAAGGCAAGATCTGAGCTCTCTCAGTGCAACATGAGGCCCAAACTGCATAAATCCTATGGCAAGACGAAGCTCCTGGTGGGTGCAGATGCTGACCAGGAGCACCCTGCATGCTGATGAGGTTCCAGCATGTTCATGGACACTGGCAAGGATTTAGCAGGTTTTCCAAATCAGGCTGCCTGATGCCTTTCCCATAAACCACAGGTGATTTGGGAATGGACAAAGTACAGTATTCAAGGTGGGAAAGGAAAGGAGCTTTAGCATGTAGTGACTAACTCTGTCCCAGCATGCCTGCAGGCAGGGTGATCGGCCKGAGGTAAGGCAGTAGGAGCAGAGGCAACTCAGAATGTGTGAACATATGACAAAGAAGTCTGGTCATTTAATAGTGGAGATTATATTAAATACCCTTCACAAGCCATTTTACAATATTAAGACCTGCCTATGAAATAAGAGTATAAATATTTCCCTTTTAACCTTATGTGAGCTTCTTTTTTTTTTTYWWTACAAATCTGTGTTACATAAATGCGGAAAGATGGATGGCAGAGATCCAGAAAAACAGATATTTGCATGGAGCAATTGTTTTTCTACTGCTAAGGTAGAAAATCAATAGTGCATCAAATCTGCTTTGTTCTTGAATCACTAAGGGCTTCAGTTCCAGACGGGCACATAAAAAAATTACTTACCTCAGCTTGCATGTATATATTAAAAAGAAAAGAAAAAAAAAAAAAAACAGATAAACAAGCCAGACCTTTAAAGTGTATTCATTTTAAAATATTTTAGTGATCTTATTCATCATACAGATCACATCTAATCTAAACCAGAAAACAACATTTCATCTTCTATTAGGTATCTCTATTCAGTAGTGGTACAAAATTTTATGTCGATATTTTGAAGCACTATTTTGTTCTATTAATATTATACAGTCTAAAATGTAATGTGCTTATAACAAGGACACAGAGAAAGCTATCCTTAACTTCAGACATTGTTTCTTTAGCTAGGATTTTTGATAAATATGCCAGTGGATAGAGAGACGGACAGTATAACAGGGTAGGCTTCTGRAAAGCTGGAACTTCAATTTATATTCAAAAGTCTGTATCAAAGTTGTCAAAAATGTCTGGTAATTCTTATTACCTCAGTTACTTTATGACCAATTTGAAACACTACTGGATTTGAATTTTCAAAAGTTTTGCAGCTGATCTTTAAAGAACAAGCCTGTATGCTGTCTTAAATTGTGCATTCTGCAGAGGTGAAGGATATTGCCATTCATTTTTGAAACTTCAGTGAAACAGCTTCAGAAATGTAATAATGACCTAAATGTTCAACTGCTTGTGAAAAAAAAAAATTATAATATATCTTTAATTCATAGGGATTTTTCTTTTTTTTTCTATAAAATTTATTTATGGCAAAAMCCACACCATTTTCTAAGAAATCYATCAATCCAATGAACAAGATATACACATAGCAAATAGTAAAGCATATCAGGAAGGGAAATTTTAGTTGTAATCCTGACAATGGGGAGAGTCTTTTGGGATTTTTATTTTTGTCTATGATCTGACCTACTTTRCATTTATGTCAATGGAAATCATTCATCTTTAATTCAGAATGGGTAGTGCTTTGAGCAGTCAGCATTTGGATCTGGCAGAGAACAGTCAAGTATATGTTTATCTACTGAGAAGGACAGAACCYAGATGATGTTGTGAACTCAGAAGTAGCTAATGTTACAAACTCAGGAACAGGTGAATTAATGGTATCAGGTGAACTCAGTGCTCTGGTAGCAGTTTTAGAAAGAAATCCATTTTGTTATGACATTTTTTTTTCTAACGCAAACAGAGAATTCCCAGCACACACAAACTATTCTGCTGTATATGCAGAGCAAAGTAAAAGAGGAAATGGARTTCACTCTCAGTCTAAAGAAGATAAATACCATAAAATATGCTACTTCCTATTACAATAGTAACGGATATAGAAAGCGACTACAGGGCTTAATAAATGAAATCCTCTGCAATGGCAGGTGACTCTACAAGGGATCCTTAGGATCTCACAAAACCTTGATTCCCTACCACATTACTTGAACCAGAGCCCTTCTTAACAGCTAGGAACATGCCTGAGATTTGTAGCAAAAGCCCAAAAACTCCAAATACGATGTGCTACAAGAGCAGACATSAAGGGAATCATCAATGTCCTAGTTCCTCTCTATCAAATGACCCACCAAGAGTCCCACAAGTAAAAAAGAAGGAAACATTAAAATCTCTAAATCTTTCCGCTCACATCAGAATACTGAGCCAAGAAAGGCAAGCCAGAATGACRAAAGGTCTTGGCTTTCTTAATAACRCAGCACAGTGTTTCTGACAGCCTTCTGATAACAAGTATGGAAAGGCACTAGAGAAGTCCTGGCTGCCTCCGGGAGTGACAGGTTTGAGTCACCACCGTCGGCGCCAGAGGAAGCCGCTGGCTGTGCCTGCTCTGCACTGATTGTGTCCGTGATTCATTTCGCTCCCATTGTACTCTGCAAGGTCTGCAGACCCACAGCGAATGCACGTGGCTGCTTTATACTTTAACAGCAGCAAAAAAAGGAGCCAGATGTAGGATACAGATACAGAAAAGTAAGTCACATGTAGCTTCAACTATTCCCAGCTGCAATTAGAAGCTAAAATAGGTGCAAAATAAAGTAGCTGTTCGGAGGGCAAGAGAGATAGGTGACGTTTTACCCAGTTTCACTGTGTACCTGCAGTTTCGAAGCTGCCATGACTGCCTCCTTGCTGGGGCAGGAAGAATGCCCCATGCTAGGGTCAAAACTTAACTCTATGTTACTCAGCCTCCAAGCATTTCTCCACATCTACTTGTAGGGCTCTAATAGTGTCCCAAAYAAAACTCTGATTCAGTCTAAAATAGTCCATGCCTAAAACTGGAATGAGGAGAAAAAGACAAAGTGCTTCCCAAATACTTCAGCAGGGTATTAGGCAAAATCTGCTCATAATTTATTGTGTCTCTGTTCCATCGCTGTTTTTTGCTTTGTCAGTTTCTGTGCATTTTTATAGCAGTTTATGTCTTTATTTATTTTCCAGGAAAATTCACTTGTTCAGGGAATCTGGATRTGCTGATTTGCATTCTTTCAGTTTTCAGAAGAGTTTTTTTCAGCTAATAATTATCACCATTGAGACRTAGCTGCTGCTGTGCCTGGGAGAGGGCTTCTTGGCATCCTTGTACACAGGCCCTAGGAGAAATTCAAGCCAATTTGGTGTGGAAACAAGGTTCCTGGCTGAGGAGAAAGCAGATCCCTTTGGCTCAGCAACAGCAGTGGTAGCAGGRGCAACAAGAGAGGAGACATTTGTGCCTTTTCTCACTAAGAAATAAATGTGATTCTCTTGCATAGTTGCTGTCTGTACTATTATTCTGACCTAACAAAATTCAAAATACATCACTGGGTCACACAGCTCTATTTATATACTAGTTACCATGAAAGAAAATATAGTTACAATTGAATTTCCACTTACATAACCTGCCCAACAAATGATCTTCCTTTTTCTGCTATATATTCTACCTTTCACTTGTCATTTAGTACACAGCAACAGCAATTACAGATTTCCATTCAGACTTCACACTACAACTTACGAGGGAAAAAAGGTTACTGTCTAATTGAGAAGTCAGGACAAACTAGAATCTTGACATTTCCTCTGTGTTTTTTCAGTCATAATTTGATTCATGAAAAAMGTCAGCACACATTTTTCAAAATATTTTTATACAGAAAACAACTTTTCATRGTATTTCACTGTGTCTTAAAGTCTAGCATTTGCACAGGCAGTAGTAAGAGCAAAGGACAAACCCGCTTTAGAGACAAAATGAAGGTTCACACATCCAGACGCGATGAGAAATGGCTCTAGGAGAAGAGGATAGGTGATCTAAACTTAGGCTAGATGGAAGGACCTAGGGGCAGGACTGTGGAATCGATCCTTCCTCTGGGATCAGAGCGTGCCGGTGGGCAGCAGGTGGGAGGAGTGCTTATGAAGGAAGGGAAAGACCTTCCTCTCTCCCACATGTATCTTCTCCCAGGCTTGGAATCCCTGTTAATTTTTCCCAGGATTCTAAATGAACAGKGAGGTGTCTAAGATGCCTCAGACATTCCCACTCTGTCATGCTCCATCACTCTGAGCTCTTCATTGCTGACAAATCTGCTCTTTTGYAATATTATCTGTAAGAATGGGGAGAGAACTGGCGAAAGAAATGTCAGTTACAGAGGGAGGTATCTGGAATCTTCACCAGAGAATAAAGCTATGGGGATATCTGAAAGTTCTTTCTTTCTAGCTTTTGGATAAATGGTATTCTTAATAAATATCATTCATGATTTCATGAACATCTTTTCTGAAAAAGATTTTTTTTCATCTTTTGCGTTTCTTTTCATCTTTTTCATGACCATCCTTTTWCATGAATGCCATCTTTTTTTCTTTTCCAGCAAAAAGTACCCAAAATACAATGGAAATGGTCAGTTTACAGACACCCACAGCCAGACGATTTATTAAGAAGCAAACAATACAGYAATTCAAGTGAAAAGGCACCAGAAAAGGATAAAGACCAGAGACAACAATATTATTCTAGACAYTAAAAGAAAAGGAAGGGGGAGAGGGAGAGAAGACAGATTATCCAGCTCACAGATGAGCCCATCTTTAATTATAGATATTTTAGTAACATTCACAAAGTTACAGAGTTTACGTCTCTGGACATCTCCATATGAAAAACATTCTGCTTTGCATATCCAAGACAAAAATGAAGTCTTTCCCTCACGTGTCTGTGAGACTGCTGCCAGCAATCATTTCTGAAATGGGGGCACAGACAATAAAAGTATACAGAGAATATTTTATCCATAGAAAAATGGGACAAGAGGAAGATACTTTGAAAATGAGAAGCAGGAAAATGTTTTTGATGTAGAAATGGGAGTTCTGTAGCTTTGTGGATATTACTCAAATTCTGAAATTAAAGACAGTCTTATTTGTGAGCTGCATGACTCTATCTCAAAGAGACATTTCTGAAAAATAGATATTTAATCTGGATATCATGCCGCTAAACTGAAGAGGGCAGTTGTATTGTGCAGGAAAATTAAAGCAATGACAATCAATAATTTAGCATCAGTTAGTAGACTGAACTGAAAAAATCCATATCATAGGAGAAAGATAGGGCAAATAATGCAGGCAGCACGTCCCCATAATGTGATAAAAATMATGAAAAGCTAGAAAAAATGTTCTAAGTGCAACATAGGTAAAACTGTAAGAAATAGGATTTTTTTTTCCATATGCTGCAACTTCAATATCAATTTCAAGACGGAAAGTAAAAAAAACTCAGTGCATGCAGAGATCGAGGATGTAAASATTACCAGGGAAGAGGAAGATATTTGTAGCACATTTGTAATAATCCTCTCAACTCAATGTACGAGTCCTAGGAAGAAAGGCTGCCAATCACTCAATTGTCATAATTACAACAGGGAGCATGCAGGCTGTCAGGAAGAAGGACAGGAAACAAGAGTTAGTTTTTACAGCAATTAACAAACATCAGTGCCACCCACTGATGAGGAGTAGTGAGACAATATTTAATTACAATACAAGGCCAGAATATTCTCGGTGTATAGGAGAAAGAATAATCAATAATAATTCAGGCTTAAGATGTGATGTCTCAGAAAACAATCTATCTGGGTGTGAGTGATACAACACCAAACAGGGGATACGTTCAGAGTGAGCATATATATATTCCATTGGAAAGATGGTGGCCTTCAGGCCAACCAAGTGATACCAACCTTGCTACCTAAGGCACAGCAGAGTTGTGCTGAGAGATGCAGCTGAGGAAAACCTTAGCAGGGCCACCAGATGTGCGGTGGTCAACACCAACAGCTYTACATGAGACAAAGACAACTCTAGGGAAGAGGATTACAGTATATCATCATACTAAAACACYATCTCACTTTTAACAGGAATGTCTGCACAGTGCAAAAGTAAACCATGGAAAATATATATAGTAGCCTTATTTTGAGTAAATTATCCTTGAAATTACAAAGGCAGGCATCACTGGAAGTTATACTCCTTTACAGGAAGTTAYAAGAGCTCAAAGTAGAAGTCAGGATTCTGTGTAACAACCTTACAAACCTTACAAACTTAGAATACGATGAGTACACACAGCAGTACCTAAAGAAGCAGGGTGGACACTACCTAGCACATGCAATGCCTGTTCAGAAATTTACATTCAGTTAAACTAAACATATGTAATAATGAAAAGTGGTGAACAAGAGGAGACTCTAATCTTATGAGATTGTGTTTGATCTTGGAAAAAGAAAAAAACTTCAATTTTAGGAATCACCAGGACAAGAGCAGCAGTCCTTAATAAGCATATTGGAARTTCTTTGGTCTGCTAAGTCAGGCAGAAGATGATGCAAAAAGCTCAGATTTTGGCTCCTGCAAATCAACACATATTTACACAAAAGGCAAAACATTTAAAAAAATATACAGCAGCCAACACGGAACTTGGAAGATGATGCATATATTTCAGTAGTATTTTGATAAAACACATGAAATGGACTATTACTATAGCCATATATATATGTATATATATATGTATATATATTTAATGGACTACATATGCCTATAAGGATAGACATATAATTAAAATTGTAAAATCTCATAACAGAGTTTAGCTTCATAAGCGTGAAACTCCCTCATGGTAATATCTAGCAGGCTGCATACAAAATACAAACAACTGTTTCAATCATCTTTTCCATCGACTGTATATTGAAATCAGAAAGGATAGATTTTCATGTAGAATTATATTTGAAAAGATATATATTATATTCACAAAAATTATGTTTGAAAAATGTCCATGTATCTATCTTTAAATCCTTTTGCTTATTAGTTGAGAAAGGGAGTAAATATTTTAAACATTTTCCAGCATCTTTGTTCCTTCTTTACACAGAATCTTTTGACAGACAGATAAGATTTGGACCTTTATTGTAGGTTCTTAATCTTGATGTCTTTTGCAGAAACAGATTTTCCAAGAGTTATACATATTTATGTTATTGTACAATGTGTGTATGTATGGATGACTGGAACAATAATGCAAACTGCTAGAGAAACAAATTTTCTGAAGCCATGCTTGAAGAAAATGTATATTGGAAGAGTATGCATACCATATAGGACCTCAGAAATAGTTTTTCACTTGGATGGATGAACAATTAACTTACTTGCTGTAGATTCTAGCAACTGTTTTAAATTTGAAAAGTCTAAATTCTGTTATTGAAGGAGAATGGACAAGCAGGCTACAGATATTTGTGGATTTTCTTTTTTCTGACTAGGATCTAAAACTTTAATAACTTACAAACTCTGCTAAAACTTTGGTTCTATATYAATAACATCTTTTTCACAGAAGAAAATCTATTTTTTCATGGAAAAGTGGCCATTTTGAAAAGGCACTTGGCAGACTTCTTTATCTAACTCTCTGCAGTGCAGTGGATGAAACAAATGGCATTATARTTCACAGCTCAGATGGGAAAAATACTGGGAACAAGTTTTCAGACTGTGGACAGAAAATTCATGCAATTGAAATAGCTATGCTTCAAATTCATTTGGATTATTTGGTAAAACTTACAAATTTGATTCTTTGTCCAAAAAACAGCTAGATTTCCTTTAAAAAAAAAGTTCATGGTTATTCAAAATAATTGATCTGTTTGCTATTTCACTTACTTTGCAGCACAGACGCCAATTTCAGAAAGAAGTTCTCGTAGCAATCCCAAACTGCAATAAGGAAAATAATTGCTCCCTAGAAGAGTGTAATGTTAGAATTAAAGCCTATAAACAAGGTAATGGAGTCATGCCTTAACGTGGCCAGAGACTTAATGGCAATCTTTGCAGTGGTGCAAGGRCTCCAGCCTTGCTGATGCTGTTATGGCACATTGGCGTTTCGGGATTGTAAGTGCAGACTCCTCAGTGATGGATGCCCCTGCATTGCCCCTCAACCCTGTGTGCCGTACTGCTTATACATCCATAAAGTGCTATTGTTAGTASTGACTCCAAAAGGTACTTCTCTGTCCACAGCTGGAATTAAAGTGATAAAATAACCACCTAGGAGCAAGAAGCAACAGGATATATAGAGAGGTAGTAAGAACTGTTAGGGTTGAAAGCACAGTAACCACCAAAAAGCACTGGACTCATTAAAAAATATATGTGCAGAAATAGATCCCCAAATCATTATACTTATTTACTGAGGTGAATTGTCTTTTTAATACACATAAATCATCCAKTTATTACATTGATGACATGCTTTGTGTTACATGTTTTCCCCAACCACACTAATTATCTTATTTACTTAAAGGTGACTTAAGGAATTGAATGTGACAGGAATTGAATGCGAATGTAATTTGCTAAGAGCACGTACTCATATCCCTTCCTTTCAAGAGGATTAAGCTGTAATTTGACATCAAGAGCAAAGCATTCTCCCAGGSTGTGAAAATGCTATTTTGTGAAAGATCCACGTACCAAAATATACCCACTTGCCCTCATGTAGCGTGTGTGGGATTCCTTGATTGAGGCTCTTTCTGAATACTGCCGGCACTGCTTCAGTAGTAGTGCAGAATCAGAAGGCAGCACCTTTCAGTTTCAAAGAGATCTGCCCCGTCCTTTTCCTCTAATTAATGCAGCATCTCTTGTAAGTGATTCCTTCCCCCATTCCTATCTTAACTACACACGCGGCCCCATGGTTTTCAAGCATCTGATGTATCTTCAAAGCACATCCTTTTATCCTTGCTTTATTTTCCTCTTATTTGGTACACCTACGTTACGTGTCTCACTTCTGTCTTCAGATCAGAATACATTTTTGACTGAATCATCTGCTGATGAATTCTCTTTCAAACTCTCGGCTGAACTGAAATAATTCAAGCTGAAACCAAAGAAAGGCATTTTCTCCAGGTTCTGTATGCTCTGATATAGCCAGGCTCTGATATTTTGCCTTCTGTTATTTTATATCTGTATAATTAGCTGCTTAATTTATTAGTATCTATTGTGTTTTTCTCTTGACTCTCATTGTCACAGTTTTTTTTTTTTTATTGTTCTTTCTTTTAGCTAGTATGAAGGTTTCATCTAGAATGTGTATGTAGATTATTCTTTAATCTACTTTTTTTTTGCCATGATCTCTCTCATATTTTTGCATTTGCTTTTCTTTCCAGTCCCTGTCAGAAGCCTCAAACCACTTTCTGAAACTGCATTTATTTATCCTCCTGATCCCTTTTAAGTTCTTTCAAATTAAGTAATTAATTTCCCTTAGCTAGTAAGATTTACATTTTAGTTTCTTACTTAATTTCTCTATAGCCTTTGATRTCTCACTCACATTCAGTATTGCATTGCCTATTTTTTTTTTTTTCTGAGGCTTCCTCAAAACTCCTTAACAAGGAAATTAAAATGTAATGTATGAAAAGAAAGAAGTTTGAGGAAAATGAAAGAAATTTGCCTTGTCATATCAAAACCTATTTTTTTGTATTTATCGAGCGAAGCAGMTTCCCTAAGTGATGAATAAAACCGGCTACCTAAGCCCAGTAACAAGGGGTCTGATCACAGCTGCTATATCTCAAAGGCATTTCATATCTAACTGCGTAACCTGTGTCCTTTTGCCAGTCCTTATACCTTAGGGGTTTGTCAAGACAAAATATTCMTCTTATCTGAGAGAATGGAAGAGTTTGGTGGATCTCCATCACCTGTTTTTCATTGCTGGAGTCTTTTGGCTTGGAGCAGGTCTGTCACTGCCTGGACAGGGGACCTGTCCAGCCATGGCTTCCTCAGCTGCACCGTGTCAGGATGGTTAATTCTGTCACCGGCGCTGATAAAGCTGGGCACAGAGTCACAGCTCCTGTGGATTCCTTCAGGACTTGATCCCTCTGAAGTCTTAAGTCATTCACTTCCTAAATATATACATTGTCTTTGCTAAAACAGTTTTCTCCCTGCAATTCTGATTACACCATGATATTCCTTTCAGTACCACACTAGAATTATTTTTAATTACCTCATAATCAAACTTTTTGATATTTTCACATATTCCCTCCTCCTCCTCTTATTCCAAAATCACATCAAGCTGTCTATGATACAATTCTTTTTGTTTCTCTAAGTATTCTTTTCTTGCTCTTTTTAACTACTTTTTTTCAAGGTGACCTTTTTTCTTCTGCTTCTTATCAAGAAACGCCTCAGTAGTATTTGTGTTCTTTCTAAATTTGCCATACTGCTAGACTGTTGTTTATGATAGATTGTAAAAGCAATATTCATAGGAGCAATAAATCTGAACACAGAGCTTGTTCTGTGTTTCAGTAGCACAATTTGCATTTATGGCTGTTTCTATGATTTTTAATAATAAATTGACATCTTTTAAACTGTTGCTGCTAGATGAACTTTTTTAGATTACTCCCTTCTCTTTCATGTAGCGTTCTTCTGTTATTTCTCTCTTTACTGAGAACAGGGTTAGCTGAGGTACCATTTGCAGAGAAAATTAAAAAAMCAAAACAAAAYAAACAAACAAACAAAACCCCAGATTATTCTAATAGAAAGGTCAKGGAATTTCACCCAGAGAATAATATTAAAAAATTTACTCATATATGGATATATGTACTTACATATTTGGGGAAATAGTTTTCAGTGCTGCACAAACTCTAAGAAAACTTTTAGATGCTTTTAATCAAAGATTTTAGCCTTTTAATGTGTTCTATTCAGATAGATCTTGCCTTGCTGCACATGAACACAGACTTCTATTTATGTGGACCTAATTTCAGGAAAAGGACTTAAATAGTCAAAAGAGAAATGAAGAAATAGAGAAAGGAAGAATATGAGAATATTGTAGAATAATGAAATAGCAATATAAAAAGGGATAACGTTCAGCACAGAGCTCATGAGTTCCATATTTAATTCTGTTTTTATGTTTTTGTTTTTGTTTTTTTTTTTTTTATAAGCCCTGGACACTTCCCTGTATTTTCAGAAATCATTTTGTGGTCAAGATGGAGGATGAAAGTGATCTAATTAAATGCAGTAGACACTTAGAGTGCACTGTTATCTCTAAGGACAGAAAGAGATGGAGAAAAGAGTAAATGGACAGGCAAGATCTATGCTGTCTGAATATAGGTACATTTGGCAAGTTGAAAAACACTACAGCCAGAGATTTCTGTCAAAGCAATATAATTTTTGTAAGAGCAAATGCCATTTAAATGCTTTAAATAAGGCCAAACAGGTAGATTAGACCAAACAACCAGGCATATCTTATTTTCTTTTCTCCATATTTCACTTCTACTAAATTCTGTCCCTATGCATTTGTATTTGGGTTGATGCTTGACCCAAATGAAATATCTAGTGTAAAAGAACAGTAGCTCCTTTTCGTTTCTCTGCAGTTGATTTATAATAGAGAAATGTAAGATAATTCAGCATGTGTCTGTGTGCTTTCACTACAGTTCTCTATATAAACATTAGAACCAAAATTACAATCTAGTCTATATTCTGTTAATCTTCCTAATGAGACATTCATTAATATTCTAAAATCATTATCCAACACTTTAACTACTTTGACATCAATYAGATTTATAATCAAATAAAGCCTGTGGCATCCTGTACCTTTCATAGTCAATCTTTATCTCAGATTGCATAGCAAATGGAAAACATGAAGATACCACATAGTCTGTAATAGCACTGATAGAAGTAGCATATTGAATTCCAAAGCACTCAAATTATGTTGTAATTAAGATAAAATATGAATAATTGTCCATGTTTGGCTTTGATAGTGTTAATACATAAATTTCATTGCAGTCCTCAACAAATGAAATGTGATAATGGATTTCCTCATAGACCAATTAGCATTTAACAATAATGAAGTGAAAAAGATATGTAAAAACCCGATGTAACGAAACGGTTTGTCACYAGAAATTCATAGGAAAAAAGAGTATATCTCTTGAAACATCTAAAAGACCACTTCCAGCTCCTCTCTGTCTCACCAGAACATATTTTAACATCAGCCAAATGCTTATTTTGCTAATGATTTGCATCATTCTACAAATTCCATGTCTTACCCACTGACTATAGATGCAGCACAGGCCATTTATTTCATTGTGCTTTCCACAGAATACATAGACCACAGAAATGTTCTATTTTGTTCTTTTTTTTTCTGAGATAATGAATTTAACAGAATCTTTGTTTACTCTATTGTTTCCATTATTTATATATATACTCCCCTGTTATTGCCTGCAGAAACTTGACAATTATGCCTTCAAATCTGCAATTCAATATGAATGTCCAAACACATTACAGAAATCAAGCCACATTAGCAATAATACATTTTGCCCATGAGAACTGCCTTAACGTGGTAACCTCTTACTAGCTTACAAAAATTTGCACTAAGTTCATGTTTCCTTAGAAAAAATAGCTTCTCTGTTTAGAAATTCACTAATTTATTATTTTAGTGAATATATGGTCATTTCAAAACAAATAAGTTGAGGACTTCTTGATACACAAGATTTTAACTTAAATGCTCACATTCAGTGGAATTCTTTCAGCACAACATGGTTGACTCAGATGATCACAGTCTCTCATATGAGTGAGCAGGCAACACAACTGAGATTTCATCCCTGATGGAAGGAAACTGGAGACCGAAACCTTTATGGGAGTGAAGCTGGGGGATGGGAGTAAAAGTATTTTTTTTTTCCCCAGATGAATCTGCACACTACTAATATATAAACTGAATGACTATGTAAGCTGGCCTCTGAGGAGAAGTATTCTTTCAACTAGTATGGCTGAAAGGATGTGGTAAGAGCAACAAAAATACCCGCATCTGATCTGATAACAATATTTTTTTTTCTGTTTAAATATGCTAAACAGAATACAAATATTAGTATAAATTAAGGTGATTTGTCAGACAAGTGAGGTTGCATCTCCAAGCAGGTCACAGATATGTCCTTTTGACAGAAGCAAAAGTTAGACTGCTATGAAGGGCTCTTGAATACCTGCTTTTATTTGCACTGGAATACATGCTAGACATTTAGAGGACTGAATATATATGCTTTCACTTTCTTCTTGTCCATATCACAGCTCATAATGACATTTACAGTAGCTAAAAGGTCACTTATTTCTTTTTATGTTTTGAAGAGAAAAAGGTAAAATTACTGGAGAACTCATTCCCCAAGATGAGAAAGTAAGAACTATCTAGAGCATAAATAACAAATAAACTGTGCCAGTGACCTTTAGGTGATATCCTTTATGCATTATTCTAAAGCTATTTTAATTATGGTTTTAACATTCTTGCAGTCTTGGATCCAAGATCAAATACAGGTGAAAATTGTGACTGTCTCATATATGCATAAATGGATTCTCTATTACATTAACTAATTGGCTGTTGGGCACCAAAGTCTGCCTGTTAATCCTTTCCTCTTTTACAACAAAGACTTTCATTACCTCCAATGTTCTTTCATAAAGCATCATAAAGATGCTGCCCTTCTTTATGTTCACTACAATCAGGATTTGTGTGAGCAGCTCCCAAAAATGTTATTAGGAATTACAAGAAAGAATTGTATGCAATAGTACAAATATATAATCTTAAAAGTCATCAGCGCCCCAAAAATGCATGCCGTAATATTCTCTTAATAGCAAATGTAATAATGATATGTTGTGGCTCTGAAAGGTAGAATAAGTAAAATTTTATGAATATCATGAAGCATGYTTTAAAATAGCACCCTGCTTTGCTCATAGCTGCATATTTAACTAATGATCTATACCTAAATATTCAACTAAAAAACATTCATTTTCAATAAGCAAAACATTTATATCAGGCTAGCTTTCAAKTATAATTCAGATCAAATTCTGTTAAAATATAGCACATTACATTGCGGACATATTTGTTTTGTCATTCCCTATGGGAAGTTATTTAATTCAACATAGAATGAGTCATACAAATGCACTGTGACATGCATATAAGATGTCACTAAATCATCAGGCCTTTCTATGTCCGAATATCTTTAGAGGCAGCTTAGAATCTCTCACTTATTAGGAAATTCTCTTGTTAAGGTAAACGGCATAGCRTATTCCCATCTTAATATTTATCAGTATCTGAATCCATGTATGCACACACATACACGGGTATTATTTATTTAAAATGTATAAATATATAGATATATCTTTCTAATATAGATTACCTTTACTTACATATACATTATATGTGTATGCAGTGTATACGATATAGAAGACATATTGCTATTTGAAAATGTGTGTGAAAGTGGGCAGTACCGGAACTGCTGCATATACTGCTGTATTCATATTTTTTTGCCTGCTATGGAAAAACATAAATCCTGAAGACTTTTAATTTTAGAAGGAAATGTAAAAGTCCTTCTATTTTTCAGAGAGTTAGAAGTTTGTATGCAGCATGCTGCCATTTTTAAAGCATTATTTCATTACTCTTACTTGATCAATTGCTGAATCATCATCTGCTCTCTGTAACACCAGCAGCTGAAATACTGTTTGTTTACCTCTTAAAAAATAAATGAACACCAACTATAAATTAATACCAGATGGACCTGTGAAGAAAGAAAGAATCATTTAGGTGACAAAATTTTCAAAGTAACAGTGGTATATAGAACTGAGAATATCTAACCTAATATAGAATTTTAAGATCTATTTTTCAGTATAGTTGGTCACCAATAGTGAAAATAATTTCAAATGTTTTAATATGATGTCACTTAGCTAGAATGAGCTGCATATATATCAGTGAGATTAACTGTGGGATGAATACAAAAAAAGAGCACTAATTATCCTATCATTGATGCAATGTCAGTGACTAATATTTTGGAGTAAATTCAATTATTAGATCCACAGGCATGCAACTTCACTGAAAGTACATACTGAAAATTAGAGTTGAAAAGCTGAAAATAAAATCTAAATTCTCCATCATAACTAAAAAGGAAAGTGATTGCTCTTTAAAGGAATTATTCATATTCTTGTCTGGTAATTTATTGCTCCAAGAGCAGCAACTGAGATTAAATGTATCTGTATTTTGTACTGCAGAAAGAGGGGTTTTCTCTCATCTTCTGAGGAAGACAGATCAAATTTTTTAATCGTACTAGTATTAGATTTAAAAATCATTATGCCATTTTTTGCCCTTGTAGATCATATCTGAAATGGGCTCAGTGATTTTAATTCCAATATGGAGGAGGACTACCACTCTACAGGCCAGTTTTAGTTACTTCTTACTTTTTGCCCTTATAGCCACTCTTGTGAGGAAAGATGACATCTTTCAAATTTTTAATGTTTAAAAACATATAAAACTTTTTTTTTGCCTTTTCAGCTTTAAGTATGAAAATTTAAAATTTAAAAAGTGCACCAGTTTGTACTGACTTCTAAGTCTAATACAGTTAAGTTTATCAGACAATATTAAAGCTATCTGAACTAGTCAGATTAAATAATTATTTGGGATGGTTTGGAATGTTTGAAGAACTGCAGTTTGCAGTTGCTTTTCAGGATAATTTTTGTGGAAAATCAGAATACTTTTTGGAGTACATTTATGGATGTAGTTTTCCTGCASTTTTTAAATGTTAGATTTCTTATGTTTACTACATTAAAATTTCAATACACTACTCAAAAACATTTTTAGCTCCATTGAGCCACTTGGTTTGAGCACAAGCATTACTTCTGTAATGCTGAACAAACAGACAAAAAATGGCAATGATTTCAGCTTGAGTAGACAGAAGTTCCAAGTTAATTTTTGTAAGTGTGTCAATGTAAAAGTTAACCTAATGCTACATAGATTATTACAGTTTTATTTTAAAAATATGTTTAAATTATGTCTGTACATGTATGCACTAGTGACTTTTTTTTTCTATTAACATATTTACTTGTGAAGGCAGATATTTATACTGCCAATTTCAGTCAAAAATTATTCCCTACAATCCTACTTTTCAATTTAACAGCAATGAAGTGTATCATTCCAATGGAAAATGAAGATTTTTTTGAAGTTTTCATCAAACCAAGGGGATCTATACATTTTTAACSCAGAGAAGCAGATTGTCTCTGAGACAACCAATTTAAGACCTATCTTCATCTGATGTGGAGCAAAGCTCTTAACCTTGGACCTAGATGTCAGCCAATTGCTCTCAGTTACAAAGAAAAAAAAAWTTGAAAGATATAGAGGAGAAAAAATTAGGAGAAAAGATAGGAAATGATAGCCTCATTTGAGAGAAAATAATGGAAAGCAACGACCATCAAAACCAGTATCACATGAAGAGATACTCAGCAGAACATCATATTTCAACAGAAGCATTCTGTTAAAATATTTCAAACAGCATTAATTAGATGTCTTATAATGCTTTCTCACTGTGATTTTATGTCATACTTCAAGATGATAACTTTTATACAGAGGAAGTACTGATATTTTTCGCTGCTGAATGTATATTCAAAACATTTTTTCTACAAAAAAAAATCCCAGACAAACAAAATCAAAGTTTTTTTGGAAAACCATTCCTATTTACCCAAGGATAAAAACAAATTGCTCTCTTTAAAAAATTTTTGKCCTCAAACGCACACATATTCACGTACATGTATACATTGAATTATATATGCAAAAACACATTTCAAGAATTAAAATTTACTCCAGTCCTATATTTATTTTTTACAGAGGCTTATCACATCAACAAATATCTTTCTAAACTTACTTGTTGAAAAAGATAATAAATTTCCCCTATGAATAAGTGAAAAATATAACAAATTTATGTGAACTAGTTTTATAAATATTATATGCTCCCCTATTTAAGCTAATGATATGAAAGTTAAACTGAAGGAGGCAGTGTGGAGAAAGTCATCAGAAAATGTTACAGCTGCAAAAATTAGGGTGCTGTGAGGGCTCCAGGGGAAGAGTGGAAAGCTTGACCGCAGATCCACTAGGATAAAAAAGTTCATCTCTTCCATACAAAGCATAATATTGAAGGGCAAAATATATTTGAATTATGCTCCCTAAATATGAAGGAGTACTTATATAGACAGAGAGAATACAGACAGATGTTATAATTAGCAATCTGCTCACTTCAGTATAAAGGCAAAATCAAGTGGGCTAAAGGGAACTTAATAGAGCTTTTGGGGAAAAGTAAAGCAGAGAGTTCATCATTTTACAGTTTTGCTCTGTGTGCTACTTATTGTGAAAACCAGTACATTAGTAGTCTGTTCAGGACCTGTCTTTTAGCTGTTTTAATCACTTCACTGTTCATAGGGTCCTAGAGGAAAAGAAAAAAAAAAAATGGTTTACACGCTTCAAAAAAGTTAACACGGTTGTGGAGAAAAGGGAGTCCAAAGCATCTAATGCCCAGTTAGCGAGTGGTAAAGCTGTGCAATTTCACCATTAAGGGAAATTAAGGCAGTGAGATTTATTTACAACATACAGATTTAAGACACACTTGAGCAGTCCTGGCACATGTAAAAGACAAAAAAAAAGAAAAAAATAGAAAGCTTGCCATTTGTAATTTATCACTTGTTCGTTGGTATCTAACTTTTCAACAGGTGACGAGAACGAGTTCTCTTTTTCTAGTGAGCGAAGATAAAGCTTAAAAGCAACTTTTGAATATTGTGTTTTGGTGGTGTTCGCCATTGCTATGGCACTGCAGCAAGATTCTGGGCAGTGCAAGACAGGGACTGCTCATGTCAGAATGACAAGTAGGACTGGAACCTAAATTATATTGTTCATAACCTTTACAGCTCAAACAACAGAATATTAAATCTATTAGGAGGCAATGTGAGCAGGTAAAATGCATCCACACCAACTCATTTTTCCAAAAGTTATCTTTGACTACTCTGAATTTGGMAGACTTTCTGAATAATGTACTATAATATTGTAATAAACCAAATTGCTAACTTATTAATCCAAAAAGCTTGTTGGAATACAGGCTTGCTTCTAATTTAGTTCCACAAAATAGGCACTTTGTTTCTATTACTCTTTTAGGTTTTCTTTCATGCTACAGTTAGATTCTTCTGGATAATTAAATTAAATATTTCTTCATTAGCTCTTTATAAACAAATACAAAACATATATATATAAATGTATCTATCAAATCTTTCTATACCAACAATTTTTCATGTAAGAAGACTAAAAAGAAAAAAAAAAACCATAAGGAAAGGGACTGTATAAAAGGAATACTTCAGGGAAAAGTAAAAAAAAAAAAAAAAAACCCAAAAAACAAAAAAACTTGTTTCTTCAAGGGTTTGCATAAACAGTGCAAAATACCGAATAGAAAGGATGAAGTTAAAGTTTGTCTAAAAGTGAAAGCTCAGSAGTTCTTTCAAGAAAGTACATAAGCGGGAGTTAGATCAAGGGAATTCGTCTATTCATATTTACATCAGCTCTTCAGAATCAGTTGTTTTTATTAAAGTTAGATGCAGTAGCCTACTGACAAAATAGAAAATCCATCTTGGTTATGTGGAACAATTCAGGGCCCTTGGCATCTCATGTCAGTTCAATAAATGCTGCAAATAGTTTAAAACTCTTACATGATTTCAGTATCAGTGTTTTTCATCTTTGATTTAAATTTTAAATTTCCAAATACTGGGAGTAGTGACTAGTGACTAGAATATACACAAGTATGATATAGAAAAGGGAGAGGGAGAGGGGGAGGGAGAGGGAGAGGGAGGAAAGGGAAGGGGAAGGGAGGAGAGGAAAGGGGAGGGGAGAAAAGGAGAGGGGAGAGGAGAATGAAATACAACTTTAGTCAAGATTATACAGCTAATAGTAGTTCATGAGGGCAAGGGGCATTAGCTGCTCTTCTCTCAAATGAAAAATATTAAGAAAGTTCTGAACAAGTGGAAAAGAACCTGGTAAATCATACCATGAGCCTGATCCCGTTTTAAGGGAACTCAAAATATACTGTTGGCCGCAGGCAATACCAGTGCCCAGTGTGCATCAAGGCAGCCTTTTCCTATAGAGAGATCAGTATATATGGAAATGTTGCTTTTGTTCTTGCCATTCAGAATTTTTACTTCAGGCGCTATGGAAGAAAATACGCTCTGTATTCCCTTAATACAAARAATGCCTCAAGGCCAAAACATCTCCTTTAGCCTTTTAAAATTTTCTGAAAGTACTTAAAAAAATAATGGGCTTTGTTTGATTTGTAGACAAGGAATCTGACATGATACAGTAGTATTGAAACTGGAACTGCAGGATGTTCATTCGGCAATGGGCAAAGGGTCATGAGTCMGAGAAGGTAGTGCTAGCAGGGGATATGAAGGCATATGGATGGAAGAGTCTGGGTCTAGGGAGTAGGACTGAAATGAAAGAAAAAAATAATTATAGAGCTTGAAGCAACACTTTTCCTTATTTATTTGTTTTTTGTTTAAGTCTGTGCCTTTCTGCTATCCACAAAAAGAAATGCAGTAGTTATGAGCAGCTCATGGGCTCAATGCGCCCCGTCAAAGGCAGGGAAGACAGAGTGACAAGGAGCAGTTTCCTGCCAGAGAAGACAGAGTGACAAGGAGCAGTTTCCTGCCAGAGGATGCAAGGAACAAAAGGGCACAGGAAGGAGAGAATGAGTTAGGGAAAATGGGAGGAGCTAGAGGGGTTAATATAAATTAATTACAGTGACCGAGATGAAGTTAACATATTAAATATTATATGAGGTTACTGCTGAAAAAAGAAAGCCCAGGAGCAAGGTAGGTGACAAAATCAAGCTGCTTCAGTGATTAAATAATTTGTGATTTTGTGCTACTTAGTACATTTAGAAAGGGGTCCACCATTGGAGCTGGTCAGCCAGCTGAACCAACAGCTATTTTAGAGGATCAGTCAGCTATGATGTGCAGAGCAAAATGTAAAAAGCAAGCTAAGAAGAAACATGACAGGCATCCGTAATTCCTACAGTTCTACTACGCAGGCAGAACAGAGAGTTGCCTAAGGCAGCAAAATATTAAAGGCAGCAAACTGTTTAGTGACCATCTATTATGCCGGTGGATGTTCACCTATGCGAAGGAAGATCATTTTCCAGATTGCCTGTGGCAGAAAAAACTGTAGAGCAATTGCTACTAGTTCCGGGGGGATACTGTCAGTAGTAAACAGAGATTACATTTTCTTAAATGAAAAAGAAAAATGAGTTATCAAAACCAAAAATATGAATCATGGGAATTATTCTCAAAAGTCCATTTTGTATTAAACATCCGTAATTTTCAGAGGAGTTCTGTTTCTTTTTCCCTTTTCTTTCTGCTGCAAGATATCTATCTTATTTTTACAAAGGGTCACGCCTGAGTATTCTCTTCTCTCCAAAGTGCAAACATTCTGAATTCTTAGGCATCTTTCTTTGATCTTGCAATCAGATMAATCTGGATTGTACTAAAGTATTTATCCTACTGCTTCACACTATAAAGTGTTAAAAAAAAGAAGAGAAGAAAGAAGTCTTAATGTTTCCAATTCCTTCCCTTTTTGAAAATTCTGCATGCAATGATTACATCCAGAGAAGTTTTGGCCTCGAGCTTTTCCTGTTTACAACATTTTCATTGTATATGAGGAATTGCCCTTGTTTTTGAACATGAGTTTTTCCATTTTCACATTCATAASTGCTTTATTTTGCTTTCTTTTCAGTTCAACATGAAGACTTCTGCAATATTTTTTACCACATACAAAATTCTTAACTTTCCCAAACAGACCAGTTCATTGAAGATCATTACAGTTCTAAAGCATTGTAATCTCATAAATTATAGAAAAAAAAAGTGGTAAACTTTATCTCATATTTGTYTTTTGTCTTTAACAGAATAAAATAACCAGGAAAGTGTAAATATGTGTGCGACTGCATGGACTTATCAAATGACAGCTACACAAATTATGTTCGTCAAATGGTTTCTCCTACTATAGCCTTTGTTTCTTCTTGAGTAATAATAACTTCAGGCCACTTCTGCTTTCYTGTCTGGTTCTGTGGTTTGCACAATTCAGCTAAGTAAACATGAAAGAGAATTACTTAAAAGAAATTGCAGAAATTTATTTTGAGAAAGAAATTGGAAGGAACAGCTGTCTTATCTTTAATCAACATTGCCAGTGTGATGCACAAATAGGAAGACAATGCATCGGCATTCCAATAGTGACCTTTAARATTCTTTCTTTGAACGGTGAGTACTATCCTCTTCAGACAAAATGATATGAAAATGAGAAAGATAAAATAAATAAACTTTGTGTACTTAACTAATTTATGTTAAACTTCAACAAAGGAAACAAATACAGAAAAAAAGATACTACTTCTTTTTGATGCTGTGCACATTTTAGTTTTCTTCAAAAAAAGCACAGCTCTTTCTCTCTTTATTTCCAGAAGATTGATATTCAATAAAAGATCTAGATAGAAAGGATAAAAATTTACATAAAATTTAAACCCAGCAATCATTAGGGCTGAGGAGAGAAGTCTAGAGACTGGATAATTGATGAAAAGAATAGACAGGGCCTGTAATTTATACAAAGAACAGAAATGCTTGAAAGGAATAACCGGGAATAAAGTGAAAAGTATTAAATGTAAAAACCAGAAAATCACCTTACTCTATGAAAATGAAATAGAATTTTTCATCCACCTGTGTTTTTTGCTTGTTTGAATGCTGTAGAATCATCTTTCACTGAAAGCATGTTTTCCAGATTACATGATCTTTCTATTCATTCACATACACAATATTTGTTGGCATTTAAAAAAAAAAATCCCCTTTTCCCCATTTACCACATCTACTGCAACATCTTTCCRTTTCATTACTTAAAATGTAGAGATTTCTTTGAGCAAAGGAAAAAAAAAAAGGAACTTAAATCTGGCTGCTTTATGCATTTTTATATGAGATAAATGAATTTGAATGCAAACTTCTCCCTCTCCTTTATGATATTGACTTTTGTAAGATAAGAGTCAGTCACAAAATAAATTTAATTTCCAAATCACTTCACTTTGTTTGTGCTATTTAAAGGAAGATCTTCCAATCAGCAATTATATCAAAGATCCTATCGCAGGTGCAGTTAACAAGCCTCATGAGCTTTTAACATCCATGAGATTGCTCTAAACAATGCTGGGTTCTGAAAAAGTTATTCTGATGACATGCAACCTGGGCAGATGTCCAGTGAAATAAGCTGGAGTGTTTCTGCTGACTCAAGAAGTTAGATCTTTGTTGGGGACAGTAAGATGAGTTTGCGAAAGTTTCTGGCTTTGGGCCTACAAATGAGAAYGTCACTGTTAATATCATCTCAACTAGGCTAATATTTTGGAAAACTGACCCAATCTTTGGAATCTGGATGGCATCAAAGTGGAAAGAAAAAACCCTTGTGGGAGAAAAGTTGCCAGCTGCAATACATAACAACTAACAAGCAAAGCAGCAGGCCAAAACAGGATAATTTATCCGAAACCACAAAGCATTCATCTCAAATATGTAAAACTTTGAAAAAACAGACATGAAGAACATCCTGCTTGAAATTCATGGCACTTGAGAGCAAGAAGAAACATTCAAAGTACAAACTAGAATGAAAAATGAAATGTAAATAAAATGTAAAAAAAMCCCATAAAAAACAAAACCACTGAGGAGAGGTACTGCACGCAGATTTGAAACAAAACCTTTAGTTACTTAGTTCCTTCTGATGACCAGCAAGTAGACTAGACAAACTGGCAGCCTGCTGAGCAGCCACAGATTGAGAAAATAGATGTGAAGTTGTGCTAATGGAATCTGTCTAGCTAAAAAGACAGATCAAAAAGTGACTTCAAGCAGAATCTCAGTTCTATCAGAATTATGTATAGCTAACCAGAAGGAAAAATAGCTTGATAACAGCTTAATTTGCTGTTCTTTGATTGACTATCAAGAAAAGTTACACCGAATTTGAAGAAATTTCAGATCTGCAGGTCTGTGTGAATAAAAGTAATCTCTCTATTTACCTGACAGAATTGTATTTCTCACAACAATTAAAAGAA
This sequence comes from Eudromia elegans, assembly GCA_003342815.1. Taxonomy (NCBI): domain Eukaryota; kingdom Metazoa; phylum Chordata; class Aves; order Tinamiformes; family Tinamidae; genus Eudromia; species Eudromia elegans. The sequence goes on from PTEX01000159.1 coordinate 581,337, forward strand.
GAAACTTATCATTACACTATGCATCTTATTGTTGCTATTACAATTAATTGAATACCATCAGCAATCTATTGAATATGTAAATATCTGGAAATATTTGCATAATATTTGCATATTTTTTCTGTTCATCATTTTTCTTTCTGTCTTAATAAACTTTGAACTGCAAGTACAGCTATATGCTCTCCAGCTTTTTCATGTCTGATCTACCTAAGAAACAGTGGGCAAGTCCTTACCTTCAAGTTATACTTGAAGTTATATTTTTAGACTATGAAGCAAGAAAGACTTCCCCTGTGAGATTTTTTTTCATTTATGTTGTTGGTGTTTTTGTTTGTCAAGTTATACTTGAAGGTAAGTGAAGTCAAGTTAAGGAATCAGTGGAAAGTTGATAATAGTATTGATGATCAATCGTAATATCAATGTAAGTTTTAGAGATAGATGTTTTTCTCTTTCTCATCAAATAGTATTAATTTCATTCTGCTTTTTTGTATCTTAAAATCTCCACAAGTTAAATTACSAGAATTATATAATCTTCATACTGTGTTTCCTATTTACTCTAGTTTAATCCTTTGTCATGTTAAAATTCAAAAGAACTAGACCTCTTGGGCAGCCTTACACATCTATAAACATCTGCCATTAGGTAAGAGGGTGAAGACAGGTTTCTCTGTGAAAAACTATTTCATGATGTTTTTGTRTTGTTAATATATCCGTAAAACTTCATCAAAGAAAAAGCATTCCACAGTCATGGTTACATTCTGGATTATTTCCCTGATGAAAGCACTATTACCCTGGAAATTCACTTAATAGCTATGCAAACAATTTCTTGCTTTACATGCAACTTTTATTAAAAAACAAAATAGTTGATTATTATTGTAAAACATCAACAGTATGCTTTTATCATTAAACCCTTAAGGAGACTGTAATCAAATGCTAACACTCTTTTGCCTTTCACATATTTCGTAGTCCATATTTGTCAACATTTTGCTGTCTAATGTAATCACAGCTTATTTTCCTCCTTTCCTTGGTTTATTTGTTTTATTTGAGTTTGATGCACAGAGTTTGTATCCCTCCAGGTTGATATTCAGTTTGGAATAAATATACACTTGCACACAAAGCTGAATTTTATCCCCTTGCCAGCCACTTCATACATATTATGCCTAAAATCATGAACCAGGACAAATTCTCTTAATATAAAACCAGTCTCAATCAGTAGTTCTGTGACTGGTCACTGAATAGCTCCTTCAAATTTGAAAATGAACTCTTTACTGAGGATTTTGTAGACTTCTGTTCAAAGACCATAACTGAAAAGATGCAGTAAGTTCCCTGGAGCCTGAGAAGTGGGAGGTAATGGAAAGTTCCAGGCATAAATTTTGCTGTAAGGAGATGATGAGCTAATGCTCATCATTAGCATTGGTGCAGTGAGCACCAATGAGCAGTGGTGCTTTACTGACACTTACTTTTATTCTAGTCTTCATATCCAGCCTCAGAAGACAACAAACCTTCTGAGATTCTTTACAGTTGTGACAAGATATACTACAGACAATTTTTCAGCTCTTTCAGTGAATTATTTATTAGGTTTCTCTGCTAGATTTAATTGTCTTTCAATTCTTACAAAAGAGCTGTGGCTACAAATTCAGTCACACTTTCTCTCATTTGTTAGGACAAATAGAAATACTACTTCTCTTAGTAATACAAGTCTAAGTTAGTAAAAGCTTTTAAAGGGAAACAATCTAGATATTGGTGAGGATGAAGAGGATTGAGAATGACAAAAGCAGCTACTCGTGATTTTGAAAATCACACCTCAATTGCTGCAAAACTTCAGAGACACTCAGATATGACTGGAGCAGTATGCTTTTACCTTTCCAGGACTGAAATGCATCTCTTGTTTCAGCCTGACCCATATCTAGAAAGGATGATTTCATTCCCTCTCCACAATCCAGGACAGCATGTGCCCCTCAGAACATGCCTCTACATTACATTGGTAAACTCCGCAGATTATGGACAGGTTACTTTGAAAGTGAAATGTATTTTTTATCTCTATCCAGCCCTCTTGGCTGAATACTTTTCTAACTATTTGCAGATGAAAAAATAAGCAATAAAATTTGACAGAGTATGTTCTACTCTTTTAGATACTTGGTTAAATTTTGGGGACTATTATGGGCCTCTACTACAACCTTTGTAAAATGGGGTTAAGGATATGTTGCACGAGGTATCTATCACTTCACCAAAAAAACCCACCAAAAAACCCCAAAAAACCCAAGAAACAAGGTGTTTATAGTTTAAAAAAAAACTTGCAAAATGCATGTTTGTTTCAACTCAGTGGGTCTTCTCACAATGCAGAAAGTAAACCTCTGCATAAAACATTCCAATTATGTCTCTATTAATAAAATAGCTTAATAATGTAAAATTGCCTTGCATAGAAATGTAGACAATAACCTTCAGATCTGATAGCTGGTTGGGAAAATAGGAAATTAATGCCAAATTTATATGTATTTTTATTTAGTAGTTGTCTTGCAAAAAATTAGTGCTATTGGCATTAGTCAATAGGAAATGGAGATTCCTGAGGGAAAGAATGAACACAGATAACTGGAGTAGAACACCAGGCTTAATGAGTACATTATATCTACTGCTGCAGACTTGCAGACAATTACAAATATTTACAGCACCTAATTTTGAGAATAGTATATTAAACTATTAAACTAAAGCAGCAGAGAACAGTTCTGGCCCCTATTCTAACCGTTTTGCATAGTTGCAGAAARTGGCTGGAAAGTTGCCCTAAACTCTCATTGTAGGCTTTCTCAGAGGTGTATACAGTCATCTCATATGGACCTTCAGTGCATGACATAGTGTTAGCTCTGATGTTTTGTAGCTGATGGGGATTTGAAAAGAAAAATTCACAGTGAACTTGTGAGTTTGTGTATACATTCATGTATTGTACACAACAAAGGTTTAACAGAACAGTATATAATAGAAAACCCAAGGTAACAACCAACCTAGTACCAGAGCAGAAGAAATACTAAGGGTATATGGCATAATACGTAATAAAATTTTACACAGCTTGGTGGCCACATCAAGTCTTGCTGTAGACTGGGCATAGTTTTCCACTGATGCAAGTATTTCCTGTCTCTAAGCTTCTCTTTTGAAGGCATGGAAAAAGAGAGACATGCCTGACTTCCCTACTAAAGCCTACAGTATGTTTAATAAAACAAACAAACAAAACAAACAAAACAAACAAACAAAAAACTCCCCATAAGTTCTGTAAAACATTCTTACATGTTCACCGATGAACTTTCATGAGCCCTTTCATTTTCCACAAACACATAACAGCACTGTCATGATAGATTATAATTGAAATGTCAAGTACCCTAAAGCTTAGAAATGCCAGATTAAGATTGTTTTTCTAAACTTATTTTATCTGTGGGACACATTTGCCCTACATTAGTCAATCCTATGTATATGTTCATATATTTTGTTCATGTTCATGTGTATGTTCATGTATTTTGATTAGTGTACTTCAAGGTACAAGTACCTCAAGGGAGGGAGTGAGGAGGATGGGGTCAGTCCCTTCTCAGTGGTGGCCAGCAATTGGACTAGAGGAAACGGCCACAAATTGAGGCACTGAAAGTTCCACAGGAACTTGAGGAAGAACTTCTTAGCAGTGAGGGTGACAGAGCACCGGAACAAGTTGCCAAGAGAGGTGGTGGAGTCTCCTTCTCTAGAGATCTTCAAAACCCGCTTGGACACCACCCTGTGCCATATGCTCTAGGAGACCCTGCGTGTGCAGGGGGGTTGGACTAGATGACCTCTAGAGGTCCCTTCCAACCTTAAGCATTCTATGATTTTTTCTGATATTATATCTTTGCCATTTTATAGGTGCTGTCTCTTGCCTCCCTCTAGTGTGAGGTGTGGAAGGTGGTAGCCGTGGACGTCATGAGAGATGATGATCTCATGAGATTTCTCATGAGATCTCATGAGAGATGGCCACCATGAAACTTTAGAGAAGAAAGAAATGAAGTCTATGSGAACTAAATTAAAACATTCACATTACCCTAATATTGGAATAATTATATGTGAAAAGGATTTTTTTAAATTGTTAATTTTTTTTTTTTGCTAGTAATAATTGCTAGCACTTAAAAAAAAAWATCCATGTCCCTTTTTACAAGACAGATAGTGATGTGATAGAGGGATATATATATATATATAGGTATTTATATATAAAAATATACACACACACACATCTTATGTGTTACTTTTAATGTGAAGTCCAGGGAGGCTTTTACTTTGTCCCAGTCAATACAACCTTCTCTAAGCAGAAATAAAAAAAAAAACCAAACAAACTTACTTTCTCTCACATACCTACTGTTACTGTGTGTGACCTGAATAAAGCTGACAGAATTGCATTTGATGGGTAAATGTCCTCTGCAAACTAGAGTATTCTCTAGTTTGTCAATTATTTGATTCATTTCCAGCTTGTTCAGCACCTATGCAATACTTTTTTTCTGTTCATCCTCTTAAATTTACTAAATTAACCAAAGGGGACTTTGGAAAACAGATGGGTGAGTTTAGCTATACCCTTTTCTTTCTGCTCTTTGGGAACAGCAAAAAGGCTATGTTAGCAGTGCGGTATTTGTCTCTTTATGATAAAAAATTGTTCTTGTTATTGCATGTGGCATACTTTTTCTCTCAATTATATCACCCTATGTGTCCCTGAAGTAGAGGATGAATCACCTAAGAACAAATATACAATTTTTACTCAAATCTCTGCCAGAAGAATTGGCTAACACTTTGAAATAGGCCTATATAATTAAAGTTCTCTACAGCTGAGCCCTTATGCAGCCTGTACACTTTTATTTAGATGCAGGGTGCTTTGTTTGCCTTGTTTTGGAATCAATAAAATGATGCTACTTTKTAATATGGGCAAATCTGCTTCTGTGTCTCTAAAAACATAATTATCATCTTATCTTAAAGCAACTGTGCTTTCCAGAACAACATCTAAATTGTAAATGTCAAGCATATCTGTAGGATCAAGAAAATGTTCTGATTTAGGAGAAAGTGTTTGTTTTTATAGAACATGAGACTAAGATGAATTACAGCCTCAGGCTGTAGAAGGTGTATTAATGAGTTAATATAATGGCTTCTTCACCCTGTAGTCTTTACCTATTATAACTCTTCTTACGTGTGCAGTCTTTATGAGAAAAGTCATCAAGACCATAAGACCATAAAATGCAGCAAGGCTGAAGCTCCAGTTCATTCCAGCTCCATTTCCTCAAAGTCTCTTCTTTCTTCCCTTAGTTAGACAAAGCTACGAGATTTAGGTAACGGCAGTACAATAACTGAGTGAGAACTATACATTGATTAATGTAAATCCCTGTACTTTGCTTGGCTAATAATGGCTGTCTGCCATTCAGAGCCTGGGGATTTGCATACTACAGCAAGTCACAGAGACAGAACTGTGCTGTCATTATGCAAATAGAAGTGCAAGGAAATGAGCAAGTGGGAAATAAGTACATGTACAGAGCCGTTAGGGTGAATTAGGTAAAAATAAAATCACATTCCTGAGTTTCGAATAGCTGAAACATTCCCAATTTTGAAGCAGTAGCACTAGAATGGATAAAATATGGGGAAATGTAAAATGGGGAGAGGAAAAACTAAGGCTGGTACCATTTTCAGTGATTTTTCCAGTCAGTAACAGATATGAGGCTGTTATTTTTCAGTCAGTGTTCCTATTGCAAAATGAGTATAAAATTTATTCACCTTATAAAGTTGACTGGACTCCAAAATCAGTAGTGAGCTCTGAKACCCTTAAATGGGAGATGAACTGAAAGTTCCAGACACTGAAACAATGACAGTTAATTTTAGCAATAGGCTGAAAAAAATACAATTATTTTATTCATGTTTCTATGTAAGATTATAACTGAAGCAAATGATGTTTGCAWGACATTTGAAAATTATGTTGAATTTTGGCAATGAATTGAATTTAGTTATACTTATTCCAGATAAAAATATTATGAAATGGGTTAGAGTATATCAGAGAAACGAGGCTCTCCTTATTCTGTATTCATATCTCATTTAAAGCTCTTTAAATGATATAATAAAACAAACATTTGCTATATATTCCAATATATAGCAAATATAAAAGAGAATTTGCTCATCTCAGATCCAACTGTGTTGTAATTGTTACTGAGATCATGTCAAGCATATTATACATGACATAATGATGAGATCTTGCAAATAAATAATTGTGTTGACTTCTTCTGTAGATACTTTCATGATAATTATTCAGAAGACTCTTAGGATAAGTCTGCTGCCTGATAATACATTGCTATTATTATTCATTAGCCTGTACTACTCAGTGTAAAGTCACCTTGCACCTAGACCTGGGGACCTCAAGAATACTTTGTCTCTGGGAGTGTCCCCCTTGACCTATCTGCATGTTTCAGTAGCACAGTAAATAATTCAACTCCCAACATCTCCATGGACACATCAGCAAAGGATAAAATGAGCTGTTCTCGAATACTGTGGAGAAAAAACATCATTTCTGCTGTTTACATCACTGTTTACACCCTATCTTTTCTGTCAGACTTTGTTTTTATTTTTCCCCTTTTCAAAATTGCTGTCATAATTTCACTGCTAGGAGCAAAAAAATGCCACAATTAATCTTTCTTTGCTAGACTTATTATGCTGTGCAACTCTCTATAGGAATGTTGCCATACCTTATGCATGCCCAGTCCCATTTTAAAACTTCTTTTCTGGGAAAAGATTTCCATTACTAAAGTTAACATTGTCTGAGGCTAAGCAACTGGTAAAGGTGAGGCAAGGAAGTCAGGAGAAGCTGAGGCATATATGCATGAAATAGCGTGTTGGCTCTTTAAATCTATGAAAAAACAATCGATTTGACTGCGACAGTTCTGTAGATCAAAGCTGTGTCTGCATCAGCTCAGAATTGCCATGTGAGCTTTAATTATCATTCTTCCTTCAGTAAAAGTTTTTTATTCCTGTTACCCCACATTTTTCAAGACAAAATGTCGGGCACAAGCAAACCAGAATCACCACTCAAAGCTGTGAAATGACAGGGTAGGAAACCAATCATACGTTCAAGAGCAGCAACAGAAAATGCAAAGATGCCTTTAAGTAGCTCTTCCTCCAAAAGCCCTAGCTTAAAATTCACATGGCTATGTTAGGACTTTAAATAGAAATCTCTTCCAGATTCAGATTAACAGTTAAAAATGACGAGGAACTTTAGGACTAATAGAGAGACAAATGTTTCCCTAGAGAATTTCCTTTGAGGCCAMTAGAGCTACTTGAAGATTGATCTTYTTTCCTGCTGTCTGTAGAAGGAAAAGAAGTAACCATGTGCATAATGATGAGAGATGTAATCACTAATTTCAAAAAGGAAATGTGTAAGGACATTATGTGAAAATGAGAATAGGAGCAGATTGCAAGAAACGAATTAGAAGAGACAGATGTTGAATAAAAGTGGGAATAAAAGTAATTCCTCATCAAGCGCTTCTCTGCTCTGTACTGCTGCCCAAAGTAAACTATAGGAATTAGGAACTGTCTATGCTTTATACGTTGAGATACTGTCCCTCAGCCATTAAAAGACTTAAAAAATTTTGCWTTATGAAAAATTATTTTCCTTAGTTATACTCAGAAGGGTATTATAGACAAAACATACTTGCAAAGACTGAAAGGTATTGCTATTTTAATCTGCCTTCCATACATGCAGAAAAAATAAATCATAGAATCAAAGAATCATAAAATCATAGAATGGTTAAGATTGGAAGGGACCTCTAGAGACCATCTAGTCCAACTCCCTGCTCCAGCAGGGACACCTAGAGCACGTGGCACAGGGTGACATCCAGGCAGGTTTGGAAGATCTCCAGAGAAGGAGACTCCTCAGCCTCTCTGGGCAGCCTGTTCCAGGGCTGTGTCACCCTCASAGGAAAGAAGTTCCTCCTCACATGGAGATGGAACTTCCCGTGTTTCAACTTGTGCCCGTTATCTCTTGTCCTATCGCTGGCCACCACTGAGAAGAGTTTGGCCCCCTACTCCCATGCATTCATCCCTCAGGTACTTGTACATATTGGTCAGATCTCAGTCTTCTCCTCTCTAGGCCAAACAGGTCCAGCTTGGTTAGTCTTTCCTCATAAAATAGGTGGTCCAGTCCCTTAACCATCTTCTTTGCTCTACGCTGGACCCTCTCTAGAACCTCCATGTCCCTCTTGTACTGAGGAGCCCAGAACTGCACAGAGTACTGCAGGTGTGGCCTCACCTGTTCAGCTACAGAAATCTTTTAAGATACAATTATGCCACGATGAAGTAAACTAAATTTTTAGATGTTAACTATTAAAGAATATTTCAATATTATGCCTCAGTTCAAAATCCYTCAAAAGTTTTTTTAAGAGATACCTACCAGTGTCTGGCTCTGAAATGACATTTTATGACAAACAAATACAGCCAAAACCGGAGTCTGAACCTAAAATCTGTCTTCTTTTTCAATTTTCTTGTCTGTGTGTTTGTTTTTCTTAAGTTCTGCTTGAGTCAGCTGCCTTCTACTCATTTTCTGATAGTTTGGAAAACATAGAGGAAGGGTGGGTGAACGTACTCTTCTTTGGGTTTCAGGTATACAAGGCAACACTTTATCCTTTCTAATCAGCTTTCTATGCTTGTTGAATAATGTTAGGGCACTGAAACATGAAAGGATTTTTCCTAGCAAAAAAAATTTTCCTAGCAATATATTAGATTCATTATAACATCAAAAAATGAAAATAAATTTACTGCTTTTTTTTTTYCCCAGATTTTTGATGGTGGGACAGAAATATTTGGGGCAGAGTGGTACAGGCATGATTTCTCTTTTATGAATGCTAACAGGAAGTAATAGCATGGTAATAGATAATGTTACACAACATTCACATCTACCTCTCCTTTAGCAGCAACACATAACATTATTTATTTAGACAAAGGCCAAAGATTATAGAAGAGAAGTACAATATCCCCAGGCTGAACTAGAGAAAGGAATGAAGTAAATAGTAAAGAAATAGCTAACAGAATTAAGAATAGGATAACTTGTATTAGAACAGTGAGTTTAGATTGTGGCTAAGGAAATTTGAAAGTAGAATTTGTCRGCACAGCACAAATAACTTTGAAGCCAGAAATATCAGGCTTCTGACAGTGAGGTAGCTGTGCGAGTTCTGTGCCACATGTACATCTGCAAATCYGAGAATGYGAGGCTTCAAGTAAGTGCTGATTGAGTGAAAGGTGTGTTTCTTTGTAGCACTTTCATTAAATGGAAGTTCAACCCAAAGGACAATATGTAATTACCATTGTGCTCGGCCAGCACCATTCTTTCTCTGCCTAGCACTATCCATCACATTTGCAATTGATCATTCTTTCATGGAAGGAATAGCTATAGGAATCTTACGTCCTACTTTAAAATATCTGGGAGATAAACTGGAAATTGAATGGAATTGAAGTGTAATGTAGGCCTAGGCTCTGGCACAGATTCACTGATTTGTCAACACTTTCCCTAGGTTCTTGCATAAAGGGATGTACAATTTTACTGCTCTGAGTATGTAATGTGTTAGTCAGAGAAAAATATTGAGACGATCAAACCTCAAACAGCTCACAGGATAACATTGTTTTCTAGAGAATGAATGAGCACACTTAGCAAATATGCTTCTTAGGTTTCAGGTTCTCCTTTCTTGTTGCATCCCTTCATTCTTTCAAAAAATACAAGATATTTATACAAGACATAAGCAAATTTTGCAATGGTTATCATACCTGAATCTGGAAGAATGCATTTTCATTGATGTGCCATCCATAGAAAAAGAGAAATAAATAAGATTAAGTGATATCTAGTAAACATTGCCTCAATAATTCAAGAGATCATAAAATTCCCGGACACTTAAATTTTATGTGAGGTCTATAGAATGACTGAAAATKCAGAAGAATATATTGGCCTTGGAACACTTTCTCACAATAAAATCTTCACATGACTTTTGATGTGTCCCTTTAATAGAAGTCCATGGGTGGCATTCTTTTAAGACATTTCAGAAGCCTCTACTTTTCAGCAATTTTTTACTGTCCCAGTGCCTAGAGAAAGTATGCTTCTTTGATTTTCCACTGATGGTAGACAGTTTCGAAAGAAACATCAACCTAAACCAGTGTTGGTGGTCACCTTTGTCTTTATGTTGCATACAGAGTGTTGTCAGAGGATGTGAATCAGAAAGAGAAGAGGAATGAGTCTTCCCCATTCGTAAGGTAGTTATCTTCTATGGTTTTGATGTTTTTTCTTTATGTCGTTCTGCTATAGGGGATGCAATATTTGTAGAAGAACTACAAGTGATGGATACAGTATTTAATTGAGCACTTCTTAATGACAACTGTAAAAGAATAATTCCACATATCTTTGAATGCCTCAAACTCTCTAACTATCGAAAAGACTAAGAAACATAGCACTTGATTTCGTTTTCAGACTGGTCATGTTGAATGTCTCTTCTTTGTATCTGAGTCCAACAGATAAACTCAGAACATACTCAGCATCTGCAAACTGCTCAGATGACYTTCAAAAATACTTTTGCTTGAAACTGTGCTGGAGGAACAATAATGCTCATATTCTTCTATARCTTTGCATAATGAATTAGCGGTGGGAGAACTTGAAGGCTTCAAAGAGCTTTTCTAGCCTCGGAGACATGCTTTGTTTAACCAGAGTAGTCAGGGAGCCACAGCCAGCCCAGAAGTCTCTTAAAATCTTAGAGTGAATAGGGAAAATCATGTATTTCTTTCTCTGAATGAGCAACTCTATGATAAAAAAAGGAAAATAAATTTAAAAAGTGGTAGATGCAAAACTAATTTTCTAATTTCTTTTAATATTTTAAGACCTTCAAACGGATTGACAAGAAAAAAAAAAAGAATTTGATAGTCAATTATTCAGTGCAGTGCTAAATTTTTGTGTTATGTATTCTGGAATCTTTTACTCATTTTTGCTGCCGGGCTGAAGTTCATAGAGAATGGTCCCCCTAGAATGACTTGTTCACACAGAACTTGAAAAGGAGAAATATTATGGTAACACCTAAGAAACTTTGGGATCTAGAGGACTCTATCAGATACAGCAGAAATATTTCCAAAAGATTAATTCCTAGGGCATTTAGTCATTTTTTATTTCCTATTTCTTATCTCTTCAGAAGGAGAAACATTTGTATGCAATATTTTAAAGAGGCAATAAAAGATAGCAAAATTTTGCCTCCTTTCTTCCTTGAAGAAAAGGAAGAAAAACATTAGATTGCCTAAAAATTATGCTTCTCAAACTAGGAGATATTTATTGCAGTTATATTCTACACCTCATATCATTTTTAATGCCATTTAAATGGGTGTAATAGAACATAAAATGTTTTTTTTCTTACAGAAAAAAAATGCTAGCAGAATTGTCTTCAGAATTCTATTAATTTAAAGAGATTGTATGAAAGCAAAATGTCATCATACTAACATGTCTGCTTCAGGCTGCACAAAATCAATTGTCATAAATGTAAAGCCATATGGGAATTTACACTCTCTTGACACTGACAAAAAGGTGTAATTTTGTATCACCTATCAACTTGCTGTTATCTACCTGTTCAGTGAGCTTCAGACTTTTGGAATTCAGGTTGTTCAGTATGTTTGGTCTATGTAAAATTAATAATATAAACAAACAGGTGACTCCCCGATTCAAATATAAATGGACTTGCAGTAGCACATATGAGAAAAGAAAGGGTTGTTTATGAAGCTGATTTGCTCATTTAATAGTTTTAAAGAACTGAAGCACTCTTTGCAATTACTATAATTAAAAAAAAAGCACAYATTTTAAGAACTTAGAAACTGATGCTATCCAGGAAAGCATAAATCAAGTAATGAACTTGCATATACTACACGTYGGCTCTATTCAGTCTTTCCTGAATACATAGACTTAACCTGAGTATTATTGAATATTCTCTCAATATTCTCTTTCTCTCAGGGATGATGATTCTTTCAGTGAAACCATGTTATTCATATTTAATTCATGTAGCAGAGTCTGGGTAATAGAGCAGTGACTCCTGCTTCTTGCATTGAAAACGCTATGCCTCTTCACCAGGATATTCGTTAAAGGGGTCATTCACCGGGCAGAGAGGAGGGCATTATTTTCTGATTAAAAAAGAGTTTTTAAGCACCTCATGTGTTCAAGATAAAAATAAGAAAGGAATATCGACATATCTCATATGGCTTGGGGAATTTAATTTACATTAGACTTTAATAATATTTTTATTCTTTTAATTCCCCAAGCACTCCATTTCACAGAGATGGATGTAATGGCAAATGACCAGGTTAGTCCGTCTGGGTTTGGCATATTCCTCTGGTGCCAGAAAAGGACGTCTGCAAGCGACAGTGGGCCATGTGATCCATTTTATAGGTGTAAAGATATTCCTTTGTGGCYACTTACCTGCTGAGAAGAGAATGTATGCCTGAAGGGTAGCATGTAGCACAGCAGTTTGGGCATCCTCAGGACCTGACTGCAATAAACAGATTGCAGGCTATTCAAAGGCTGGCTCAAAAAACACAATTCAGCCATATTAGGGCAAGCATCAAACTTCTAGAAGGCCTTCTCAGGAATTTAGGGGTCATGAGGCCTGGAAAGTAGGTTTGACCATGCCTGAGGCTCGGCCTGCAGCTCCCTGGCTGCACAGGTGATGACCTTGGTCTTGATATATTGCTGAGCAGTCCTTGAGGCAGACTTTGATTTTCAATTATTTTGCTAGATTTTCTGGAGGATAAGCAATTCCTGAAAAGTAAGTTTATAGATATGATTTGCCTAAAACGCAACTGAGATCACTAGGGCACATTAATATTTGTAGCCTTTGGTCAGTTTATAATTCATGTCACTTGATCACCGGTCTGCATCGGTGTYTTGCATTCGTATTAAAAATTATTCCACCTCTGCTTCTTTATTGCTAAAGAAGTGTAAAGGAATACATTTGCTTTTTTTCCTAGATCTGCTGCATACTCTTTTTTTTTTTTTCTTTTTTTTTTTCCCATTGTTTTTAAATGAAGGCCCATGTAGCCTGTTGCGCTAAGGAGAGGAAACATGATCTCATTTCCCTCTACACACAGGCTGCTAAAACAGAATAACTAGAATTGCAAACTAGACACAAAAGTTTAATGCAACAGTTACAGGAAAATATGAAGAAAATATTATCTTTGGCACTCAAGTAGAAAATAAATATAAATGAAAAAGAAATGCTCTTCAGAAATGACTTCAAAAAGCACGTTTTCACTGAATCAAATAAAAAAGTGTTCACTTGATACAGCAGGAGTGCTGATATATTTTTAAATGAATGCTATTTTAACTTTCAAAGCATTTGTATTCTGCATTTTTTTTTATTTTTATAAGCATGAGAAATAACTTAGATATCAAAAGTCAATGACTGAATTGGGCCCAGCAGTTTTGAATGATTCATACACCTTCACTGAGTAATCAGAACAAATAAATTTATTTTAATGCAAAATATTCTGTGTTTGATCATTTACATCAAGCCATAAAAGAAGTCTGAGAAAGGAGAATCATGCACAGAATTTAGGGTGGATTACATTCCCTAACCTTTGATCAGTTATAGATACTGACCTTCTAGTTGCACATGCCCATAAATCTGATGGCCCTCTATATCTGACCTCTAGTTCTTCATTTTCCTCTGGCTTTTAAAGCTTTGTAGGAGAAATCATGTCAAAGCTGATGAGTTCAGATAGTACACATTATAACATTTGCACATAGAATAAATATAAAAATTTTAATTTCTATAAAACAGAGATAATTTAAGAAGATTTGACTTGCTTTGTAGTGTTAAAAACATTATGATTGGTACTTATGAACAGCACTATTTCAGAGAATGTACTTCATTTCAAAGAAAACTACTGTGATATATGTGAAAATTATTCTACACATAAAAACTATTATTTTCATGTTTAAAAAAGAAACAGATTGTCAGGAAAATATATATTTTAATTCTAACATAAAGTATAACCAAATCATCAGATTTTATTTTAATAACTTTATAAATATTTTAATGAATTGAAGTAGCAGAAGCATTTCCTATCTGCAGAGAAAGCTGTAAGGAGTCAGTAAATGACAAATATCAGAATATATATATATAATATATAGAGAATAATTACCAAAGCAACTGCAGTTCCATCTGACCATTTTTCTTCTTGATTATGCATCAAGAAATAATGTAGACAGCAAAATTATCCACTTGGCTAGTTACTCTCAGTTTGATACTTAAAAGTGCATTAGCTACCAAAAGCAGAAACTTGACTAAATCTGTGTCTGGACCTTGATAATATCATACTCACACAGGAGGTGACTACTATGCAATGTTTGGTGCAAAGATTGATAGTAATAACTACCTATCTCTATTGTCTAGGGACCACCTTTAACTTGTTATCGGGGTTTGCTCATGATACGTAATCATCTCTGAAATACCACTGAAGTACTTAATAACATATTATTTCTATRACAAAATGATGATCCTATAACAAAAGAGAGCACTTTTGGTATCAAATATAGAAAAAAATATAGAATACACTGTAAGCATTKATACAAGACACCGTTAAGAAAAACAGTACAGCTATTTATATAGAGAGTTATTTTCAAGTACTGTGATGTTGCAATAAGAACTATATTGAGCCCAACGAAAGCTGGAAGAAAGAAATATGTATTGTGATTTGCAATATCTATGAATCTAGCACAGAATACTTTTCCTTCTTCAACCCATTCAAGGGGGAAAATCACTCCTTATGTGTCATAAGAGCAGTTGACTCTTGAAGTACCTTTCTGGATTGCTCTTTAATTCGAAAAGAGAGAGAGAAAAGAAGTTTTGCTTAACTAACTATATTTTTTTTAAAGTAAACAATATTTCCCTTAGGCTGCAGTTCTTTCTTGGTCATTTTACAAATCCCGATATACCATATCTTATTTTAATATCCTTGCTCGATCCAAGTTATTAAGTTTTATATGACACAGTCTTGGCAACTTGATATTCACTATGAATGCAAACATAAAAAAAGATAATGTTTAATGATATTTGCTCTTGCAGGACATACATTAACAATAATGAATTCTGACTAGTAAGTTATTTTTTCCTAAAGAAATCTCTTTATAGACTTAAAGTCAATGAAATCCAGCTTGTCATCWGTGACTTGGACGAGGAGATASAGTGCAGCCTAAGCAAGTTTGTGTATGATACCGAAATGTGTGGAGTCGCTGACACTCCAGAGGGCTGTGTTGCCAGTCAGAGGGACCTGGACAGGATGGAGAGCTAGGCAGAGAGGAACCTCATGAGACTCAACAAGGACAAGTGCACGGTCCTGCACCTGCATAGGGAGGAATAACCCCAGGCACCAGTACAGGTTAGGGGCTGACCTGCTGGAAAGTAGCTCCCTGGAAAGGGATTTGGGAGTCCTGGTTGACACAAGTTAACCATGAGTCAGCAATGTGCCCTTGCGACCAAGAAGGCCAATGGGATCCTGGCCTGMAACAGGAGAAGCATTGCCAGCAGGTCAAGGGAGGGGATCCTGCCCCCCTCCTCAGCTCTGGTGAGGCCTCACCTCGAGTATTGTGTGCAGTTCTGTGATCCTCAGTGCAAGAGGGACATGCAGCTTCTAGAGAGGGTCCAGCGTAGAGCAGCAGAGATAATTAACGGACTGGAGCATCTATTGTACGAAGAAAAACTAACCAAGCTGAGCCTGTTTAGCCTAGAGAAGACTGAGAGGGGAATCTGATTAATATGTATAAATTCCTGAGGTAGGATTATAGGGAGGTGGAGGCCAAACTCTTCTCAGTGGTGGCCAGTGATAAGACAARGAGTAGTGGGTACAAGTTGAAACACAGGCAGTTCCATCTCCATGTGAGGAGGAACTTCTTTCCTGTGAGGGTGACACAGCCCTGGAACAGGCTGCCCAGAGAGGTTGTGGAGTCTCCTTCTCTGGAGATCTTCCAAACCCGCCTGRATGTCACCCTGTGCCTCATGCTCTAGGGGTCTCTGCTGGATCAGGAGGGTCGGACTAGATGGTCTTTAGAGGTCCATTCCCACCTCAACCATTCTGTGATTCTGTGAAAAAGCTTAACTACACAGTGTTGAGTCAAAGATCTATTATGCCACTGGTTTGCTTGCATTGATTTAGGCCTGGGATACACTCTGTTATTATATGTGATTTACAATAATGTCTACTTTCTTCAGCCTTCTGCKTCCATGATTCCCATTTAATTTCCCCAATTATTTGTGGTAGCAAAGATTGAAATAGGTTTTCAATTCTGAGTTGATATTACTTGTATATCTTTCTAGAGGAGAATTAGCTCTCGTGGAATCAATTTGTAAACAAGACATAACTCATGACTGCTACTTAAATTGTTGCCAAACGCACAGAAAGGTATACTGACTCCCAGAAATCGAAGAAGGGTGATGCTGCATGGAAGTCCTGTTGCAGGAAAGGCTTAGCTGTGTGGCTCAGTAATGTAAAAATTCTTTTTCACCTATATTGCTGTAAGGATGTGTTTGAAAGGATGACACTTCCTTGTGTGACACGTGTGACTTAGAATAAAAAAAATCCTAAATCTGATAAAATAACATTTCATTTAAAAAAATTCATTTCATAGCACATTACAATTTTCACTCACTTCATGTCCTGGTAATATTCTGCAGGTGTTGAATACCAGTCTTAGATTTCACAGGTCCTGTCTATACAAGTTAATAACAGAGGTTTAGGTCACAGGCTTCAAATGGTTTCACAGTCACTGTCTGTTTAATGTTTGCACGCTCAGTTACTGTCATGGTCCACCCATTCTGGCCAATATTGCTGCCATTCTGCCATGCCCTAGCAGAGTGTGGCACAAATACTCATGCTGGAAACTTTTCCATACAAACAGCTTCACTGGTGCTTCTGGTGCAATAACACTGATGCCACAACTTCTTTGCCTGGGGGAGAAGTAGGGTTTTGAAGATGGGCTGGGCTGTGTAATTTTGGTCTTAGAGTTAGTGAACAGTTCATGATCTGCTTTATTTACTAATCTAGACTTAGTTATTGGGATKGACCAGTGAACTCCATCTTCTGAGAGATCTGTTGTCTCCTCAGATGCTTATAATGACTTTCTTTCAAATTTCTAACTGATTATTAAAAGTCTGACTGCAGTTTCATAGATGTTTTACAGTCAACGTATGCAGTGCTAACCACAGTGCCATGCTGGAAATGAAGTGCGATCATAGCTACAACGATGCTACTGTTTAAATTTTTTCTGTGGGGAAAAAAAAAGAGTTTTATGAGAACTTTCAGAAAAGAATGGAGATGGAAAAGATATGTAGATCAGAATGCAGTTCTCCAGTATGTAATTTTTTTAAGGAGAAAACTAAGGCATTAGTTTGAATTAATGAAAATTATTGCCGTAGAAGAGATCAGGAGTATTGAACTAAGAAGGATGATGCTTGTACTCATGCAAGTGTGAAAATTAATTTAGATTTTGAATTGATCATTGACATTGTTGCCAAATGGGAAGGGTAAGTAGTGGAGATTTATTTGTATTAAAGATGTACTAAAATGTTGTAAAATATTCATATTTATTCTATTGTGATACTTTCCTTCCTGTCAGCGAAGAAAGGAACAATGTGCCAAAAATAGACTAATTCCTTATTTATAGTGGAGATGATACGAATAATTACCATCAGAATTGTCAAAAAAAAAAAAAAAAAAATTTCCTTCCTGTCAGCGAAGAAAGGAACAATGTGCCAAAAATAGACTAATTCCTTATTTATAGTGGAGATGATACGAATAATTACCATCAGAATTGTCAAAAAAAAAAAAAAGAAAATTCTATTAAATTAGAAGCTGTATGGCTTAGAAAACAAATCTG
This sequence comes from Eudromia elegans, assembly GCA_003342815.1. Lineage (NCBI taxonomy): Eukaryota > Metazoa > Chordata > Aves > Tinamiformes > Tinamidae > Eudromia > Eudromia elegans. The sequence continues at coordinate 599,236 of PTEX01000159.1, forward strand.
TTTTMTCTTGTGAATGAGGAGAATAGAAAGAGTCCTGAGACACATGCTGAGACTAGTCCATAGGTTGGTGTTTATGGCTATCATCATCTGCTTAATGGATGACTGAAGTCCAGCCATTATTCTATAAGTAACATGCAGAATATTTCAATGAATATGCATATGTTGAACAGCTTCCAGAGYGCATCATTTTAAGTGTTGTTCCCACTTATAAATTATTTCTCCCTTTTTTCTCTAAGAAGCAAAATGTCAGCTAGTTGTTAGACAAGGTGGAGTTAAAAGTACTTTACACTTATAGAATGAAGATGTAGAAGATAAAAATCACTTAGGGTAAATCTTTCATATAGTCATCTCTTGATTGCTTTTCAATTGTAAAAAAAATGCAGCGTCTTTTATTTCTGGTCATTTTAAAACATTTTTGAAAAA
>PTEX01000159.1:599733-698853 GCA_003342815.1 Eudromia elegans
TTTTTTTTTTTTTTTAAGAGTTAACATATTATAAAATCATCTCTTTTTCTCTTTGAGATCAAGAAAGACTTCTATAATCTGTGAAGTCCTTTCTCAAGGGTCTGGAGCACCTACCATATCAGGTAAACGAGCTGGGCCTGTTTAGCCTAGAGAAGGATGAGAGGGGATCTAATCGACATGTACGAATTCCTTAAGAATGACTATAGGGAGAGGGAGCTAAACAGTTCTCCCTAGTGGCTAGTGATAGGACAAGGGGCAGTGGTTTTAAATTGAAACACAGGAAGTTCCATCCCCATGTGGGGAAGAACTCTTTTCCTGTGAGGGTGACACAGCCCTGGAACAGGCTGCCCAGAGAGGCTGTGGAGTCTCCTTCTCTGGAGATCTGCCAAACCCACCTGGATGCCATCCTGTGTGCCATACTCTAGGTGACCCTGCTGGAGCAGGGGGGTTGGACTAGATGATCTCTAGAGGTCCCTTCCAATTCTAAGGATTCTGTGATTCTGTGATTCTCCTGTAGTGAATGGCATTGAGCATCTTTTTTCTACATGAAATGGAAGAATTTCTCCATAACTTACCCCATATCAGAGAGTACTTTTGCAAAACAAACAACCAAACAAGCAAACAAACAAACAAAACCCCAAGCAACTCCCCTCACACTTTTTACCTTGTCAACGCTACTTTACTCATAGCCAGCAATCGTAGCCTGAACTAGCAGTGACAGTCACTCACTGGGTTTGAGGATGAATCCCTTCCTAGAATGCAAGGGAATTTCAGATGTCTCAGAAAAACATTACAGGCTCTTCTTCAAACTCAGACTTACAATCTGCTTGTTATATCCCACAGGATGAATAATATCATAAATTATCATCATGAGTCTTTTTTATTTATGGGTCTATAYCATCCCTTGTTCCATTATGATATTATTAGTATTATCACTAATTCTACAATTTTAGACACAAAATTTCCTCAGCATCTTCAACAACAGGCATCTTGGAACAGTGGGATAGACAGCTGATTTTTGCAACTAGAACATACTGTTCATTCAGCCCAGCCAAAGGGTATCWCCAGTAACTCAGTAGCTTTCTATCATTCTCACAGTAAGCTCATACACAAGATTGCAGAGGATCTTGGGGTCCACAGATTTATTCTCTGTTGAAACATCATATAACATTTAAATTATTTTCAAAGTCAATAAATAGCATCTTAAAACTCTGACATCACTGCATAACTCACCTCATTGCACTATATAACCTCCTAATAAGGGTTAGGAACTTTGTTGTAATTGTGAAGATATATGGTTCAAGTCCAACTTATGGCTGTATGCTATTATTGTGCTTCCATTGTTCTGTGGTCTAAATAATTGCTTTCTTCCACATTCAATGTGTTTCTGCATCCTCTTAGGGTCTATTTAGTAAGGTATTTTATTCAATGAAGGGTTCCTTATTCTTATATCTTCTTACAGGAGTACCTTTAAAGGGGTAACTTTTCTGTACAGTTCCAGATTGAATTAAACTGTCTTGAATGTTCACAACCAGAATTACATGCAGCATTCCAGATATGGCATCATACAATGCCTTTATCTCTCATTAGTCTTTCCTCTATAATAGCACGATGTTTCTGGTGTATTTATTCCCCGTTTAATTTCGAATTGCTTACCTCACAAGGTTTAGGAGAAATGTGATTAGTCTCTGAATACATAAATTTTGAYTGTGTACAACTACAGTTCTTTCCATTTGTGCTACTTAAACTGCTTCTTTCTGTATGATATCTCAGTTCTCTTTTGTCAAGTATAGTCCCTTTGTTTTGTCAGCAACTTTTAYAAGCATACTCTAGGCTTTGTGCCAAAACCATTAGTGAAGCTATAAAGCAAGATAGATCACAAGTCCATTACTTAAGGAAACCTATTAGTAAGTACTCTTCAATCATCTGATTTAATATTATATATAATGTATAATATATATATACAMAAAAATATTATATAACAATAAAATTAGTAAATAAAAAGTTGCTTCAAAAACTGTCATTTTATTAAAAGCATTTATAATTTTAATAGCTATATACTCTGTACATTTTTTTAAAAGTGATTATCAGAATCAGTTCATATTTATCTTTCTGACATATTTACAGATCCAAATATCTGCAATTATTTTTAGTGGAAATCTCTGTCAGCAGAGATGTTTTTGATGAGCTTTAGAGGGTAAAGTTGTAAAAAGAATAAATCTAGTATTACCTCTTTTTTTTTTATTCACCTTAACAGATCTGACATTATATCCTTATATAATTATAAGGATATACTTATGTTGTCACTTCTGAAATTGAAAATGTTGGACTAGATGATCTCTAGAGGTCCCTTCCAACCTCAACCATTATGGAATTCTGTGTGATTCTATGAAATACCATAATTTAAAAAAAAAAAAAAAGGAAAATATGCAGTATGACATTTTTAATATCAAATTCTGAAAAGGAGGTGTGATAATGATTGCTTTCAACTGATATATATCTGATATCTCAAAAAGATTGTCTTTCTCACTAGACTAATGGCAAACAGCCTAAATATATTCAAGGTAGAACTGGGAAAATATGTTCTCAAGCCCTGTCTGTCTTCCTCAAGGTCATGCCTTCTACCACAGAGTGTCTGAAATTTGTTGTAAGCAGATTTAACCCGATCAGTCCCAATTTTCTGTGAAATAGGAGGATGAAAAGACTAATACATTTCTGCTTTGTTCATGTTACGGGAAGTTGTTTTTACTATATTTGCTTATGTTACTGTATACATATTTACATTTCTCTTATAACTTTTATTATAATTAAATACTATACAAACACTGATCATAAAGAATATTATGCTTAGAGCAATATGCATTGGCAGAAGTTTGCATTGCCATATCATTTTTAATAATCTTTTGCATTTGAGTACAACATTTACCTTTTTTTTTTTTTCCAGCTATATTAAAATGTTTTATAGAAGAAACTTCCAGGGAAAAGTAATGTCCAATGACCTATGTATTTTTCTTTTCCATAATCATAGAGGTACCTGAAAATGATGAAAAGACGAAGAGTATGGAATTGCTACTTCTGTGGAATTTCTACTAAGAAAGAACCTAAAGAGTGAGCTAGACACTATGATATTCCCATTCAGCAAAAAATAGCTATCATACCACCATTTTCTGACTTTTGTACATGTGGGCATGAAATTTCCTTGTGATTTATATGTTCCCCACTCTGTGTTAAAATTTGCAGCAATACTAACCATTAGTTTTTTGGGGTTTTTTTAAGAAAGCTCTTCCTGTTTTGGTTTTGCTAAAAACACAAAGGCCTCCATAATGTGTGAGCACTTTGGACATACCTGATACAGTCTCCAAATCAAGGCACTGCATTATTATGATATGCATTGAATTAATAGTTTAGATGATAATTAACGGCTTAATTAATGGTAAGTAATAGCCTAATGCAGTAACATTTCAGCTTAATTAGAAAYTAACCTGAAGCAGAACCGTTTAATTTAAAATATTATAGTCAGTTTTCCCTTTGTCCAATTGAATAAAATATACTCACTCAGGAGTGTTTCAGAAAAGTGTGATGCAAAAATACTTAACAAATAAWGTCTTCTTTTGAACTGTAGCCTCTACTTTTTACTCTCTGAAAATGAGTTAGAAATAAAAAAATCAGGCTTTCCTCTCCTTGTCTCTCCCACAGGGCTCTGTCCAAGGAAAATGGTTAAATCTTCATCAGCCAAATGTATCTTTTCCTATGGGTGAAATGTTTTAGCATGGGAAGTCAGGCCTGAAGAAATCGCAATTAAAGAGGACTTTGAGTTATACTGTGCATTAGATGCAAAGGAAAATGGAGCAGTTTTTCTCCCTTTAGGATCAGCTTCAAGGGAGCAAGATCTGTAGTAGTAAAGCTTTTCTTTATTTTTTTTTTCTTAACATCATATTGAGAGTTTTTTTTCTACTTATTGTTTTTTTCTACTTATCTTTCAGAAGTGAAAAAAAAAAAGAGTTTTTCGGTCCTGTTTAAGGATACAAAACATATTTCCTAATCATATCATGCAATATCTTTCTACCTGTAAATATTACATTAAATTTCATTTTTGAAGGAGTAAGTATTATTACGAAGAATAATGCAGTCTATTATTAGAGGTAGAACTGAGCTGTGCATAACGATGCATTTATTATTTATTTTGATTTGTTATGTTTTGTTATGATTTGTTTTGTTTAAAAACAAAAATGAAACATAATAGAATGCATGACTTTAAAGACAAAATAAACTATGTCTAGGGCACAGATTAACTGGAAAATAGATCGTCAATACTACAATGCAGATAAAGAAAAYCTTTGAGTTTCTGGAAGTCATGAAAAATTCAGTCTGACTTCCCCTACCAGTGGTACATAAATGAAGATGGTACATAGGCTTCCAGAAACCAATAATTAAAATCCTTGGGCTTTAAAAGAATAAAATTCACCTTACTGGGACATCTGGCAGGCCTGAAGTGTAGAATCAACAATAAAACATTTAAAATATTATTGGATAGTTTTGGAAAAAAAAAGAAGAAAGAAACGCTAGGAGTTTGATGCCATTTCCCCCTCTCTCCCAATTTTTCGACTTTCCACAAAAATGAGAAAAATTGCAATGTGGCTTTTCCTTCCTTCCTTCCTTCCTTCCTCCCTTCCTCCCTTCCTCCCTTCCTCCCTTCCTCCCTCCCTTCCTTCCTTCCTTCCTTCCTTCCTTCCTTCCTTCCTTCCTTCCTTCCTTCCTTCCTTTCTTTCTTTCTTTCCAGTAGTTGCATCTAAAATGTTCCAGTAGTGGTATTATTAGAGCAATATATGCAGCCGCTGTGTATTTCACAAGAAGAGTGATAGTCATGATACAAAATCCTGAGTGCTATTATTTAGTTATCAAAAGTAAATGTAATATTATTTTGTTGTGATCTGTAGAAGGAAAAATACTATAATCATCATAATTGAAGGGAGGCTGCACATGGCAAAAATATCAGGTTTTTTCTTTCATAGTTCCTACATTGAAATACACTGAGTATTTTATCTCAWTTTTTTTTCATTTGTAATATTATTCTCCTGGAAATCCTACAATAAATGAAGTTGTCAGGAGGAAAAAAAAAGAGTTTASTATTTTTTTAGATACAATACACTGTGAAGTTTCACTGAAAGATTTCTATCTTCTATCTCAATCTTCCCATAGTCCTRAATGGACACGTAATGGGATTGGAAGTATAACAATCTAAAGCAAAGACAAAGTAAATATCTATTCAAATTATATATAAAGTAATTTAAGAAGTACTCTCAAAGTAAATAGTTGGAAATTCCATGAATTTTATGACTTAATTTGCTTACCTTTGCATACTGGAAACTACTTTGCATCACTATAACTCTACAAAACACAGGGCAAAAATAAGCCTTGTTCTGAAAAATGATTACTAACATATTCACGGATGATTATTTTACACCATGGCATTGCTTTAATTTTCAGATTAGAGGTCACTATGTCTACCATATCGCTCTGTACTCATCAGAAATTTCATATCAGACCAAGACAACATAGCACCCTTAGTCTTGTGCAATGGTCCAATATCAGAAGTAATGAAAGTATTAATGGAAGCAAAGATGAAGATGACAGAAGAAAAACATATTTGTGTCAGATTGATAACTATTAGCCAACAAGAAGATCAGAATTATATAGAACATTATTTTTTAACCTGTGCATACACTGCATACTCTTTTAAAAATATTAAAGGATGATCAATTAAACTTAGAGTTTTTTAAACTTTAAATGCCTTCCCATATGCTTGCATATATGAAAAGAGGGAAAAAAATCTGAATTAATGAATATCTTCATTTTTATGTTTTTTTTAAATTATGATTTTTGTAGCAACTTTATATGCAGTTATTTTGCAAATTGTTTATCTCTCTAAAGTGAGGTTGGGGTTCAGTTAAAAAGGACTGAGAAGTGGTAATTCCTTGGTAAGATAATTTCAGATATCTATGGACAGGTTTTTCAGGCTAAAATAAAAACCACTGTGCAGATATTTATAGATACTGGTTATGCTTTTTGATTGCAGATATTTTTGTCCTGCAGATTAAATACGCAGGACATCTCCCATAGAGGCATAARGCAACCCATAAGGTTGCCTTTTCTTCTGAACTTGTTCCAAGATTCTCACCCAAGGTATCTTTCAGAAAATTGTTTTTCCCCTCTGAGGTAAGTTGAAATATAGATTAAGACAAACCTGTGAGAATTCTAGTGGCTCAAATTAATAAAAATGGAGCGTTTCACCTATCACCATGAGAATCACAGTGGTATGAGGCCTCTAGGTGAAAGTTTCCTGTAGTCTATTGATTTAAATGTCTAAATCTCATTTTCATTAAAGATGAGAATCTCTTTATATCTCAGAAATATTCTTGCATTTTCTTGTCCATTTTAAGTTTTCTGAGAAGCATATGAGAAGCATCTGTCTTCAACAAACACAAGCAAAACTGTAATATCAGACCATCAGATCTAGCAAGCAATAAAACATTCTCAATAATCTGCACTTTTATGCTAACTTGTGTTTCTTTTTAATTTTTAATAATAAGCACAGGTATTCTGATCATGATGAAAAAGAAAATCTCAACTCTAAACCTAGAAAATTACAATAAGCTTCAAAGTTTTCTATTTTCCCTTACTAAGTAAATAATGCTCTGGCTGTTTCACTTTGTGTRTTTCTAAATTAGTGTTACTGGTTATATATTGCACAAATATATATATATATACTTTTTGAATAGTGAGATAAAAAAAAGTTAGCATTGGGCTACAAAAAAGAACTAATAAAAAAAAGTTTGACCTTGTGTGTTTTGATGCAAGAATTTGCAAGTGATCTCCTATTTTTAATAAGGGAATCCCACATATCACTTGCTGATGACACCAAATTACATGTTGGGCAGCTTTAGGCTGGACATACCACATCTTTTTTTGCAAAGCTGCTTAAAAACACTGTGCATATCTTTGCAAGTTGTGAATATTTTGAAGAGCAACATTTCAAGATATATTAAAAATGAAAGAAGAAAACAGAGGTGTGCAACATTACCACTCACATGGAGACACACAGATGTCTAGAATGCTATAACCAGATAGTCTAGAGCTCTCTTGTCCAGACAGAAAAGGCTTTCAAACTACATTACTGCTTTAAAAGATATAATCCAAGACAATTAAAATACAAAACAGTATATGGCACCTGGCTGAGCATGTTTTTGAATAATAAGAATTAAATGCAAACTAAGAATGTTTTTATTACACACAATTTTTGAACAGAAGTGTACAGGAAAGCTATTCTTTGACAAAATTTTAAAGTTTTTAAAAACTGATGCATTAAAAATGGCCTGCAAAGAGAACATTTTTTTCTTTTTTTACAAGTAAGTCAAAAGTATCAGTAGAAAAACTTTGTAGTGAGCAGTGAAGAGTTCAAAAATGCTCTCCCTATTTACTCAGGAACATTATACTATTTTTCACTTTGATAACCAAACTGAGAAAAGTGTACTTCAAAGCAAACATAATTTTTTTGAACCTTTCCCTTCCATAAAGTGAGAAAAAATATTGTCATTGAGCATGTTTTTTTAATGTTCATCCTAAAATTCAGTATATAGGAACATATAAAAGATAACAAAACAAATATAGGTTCATAAAAGCTTTGCAGTTATTCTTATTTCTGCAGTTAAAGTAATCAGTCAGGATGTAGAAGAGAACACAGTGCAGGAGAGCATACCAAAGCACAAGAAAACACATTGTAGCTCTTTCCAAAAGGATTCTTCTGCTTTCTAATTAAATCTTTATTTCACAGTTACAAAACAATAGTTAACAAGGTGATATTTTGAAATGAATTTCCCTTAACCATTCTTGCTGAAGCCATTCTATTTTGAATAAAATATGTATTTATTAAATATTTGATGTATGCCTGACTCTAGAGTATTTTCAGTTATAAACTCCAGAGAAAAATGTAACATTTTATCTAGCATAGTTATGCTGGGATTGAAGGAAATTACAAGAAAATTATGAAATTCTAGGAAAAGTYCTCACATAATATATGCTATGTTTCAATCTATGGATCACAGCTAAAGGGTTATACAAAGTAGCTGTATTTCTGCTAAAACTGTAGAATGTTCTTTGTTCTGTCCTATTCACAATACAATTATTAGTTAAAAGTTAGCTTTTCCAATGGTTGTTGATCCAGTTGCATGACCCTCACACTCTCACTTTTCATTGYCAATTAAAGCAATGAATAATGGCATTGAAAACAGCTGTTATAGAGAGCTATATTAATTTTGATCACTTTGGAACATTTTAATATCCTGCAGCACAGCCAAGATTGCATTTAGTAATTTATGTATACCAATGATAATTGACATGATGCCTTATAAGAGATAACAACAATAGAATGATACTAATACAAATCTGGTTTGCTTAATTAATTAAGACAGTGGAGAAGGTTGGCTCTGGCTTAAGTTTTACCCGTTTTTCAAATGACTCCATAAACAAATGTTTTACTGTTGGCAAGAACAGGCTGCAAAAAGAGAATCTAGTCAATGATTAGTTATACCTAAGTACATGCAAGCATTTCTAAGCAATTTATATTGAAAACAAATCATTATTCCATTATATGTTACAAAGTATTTAAGCTCCCGATTCCACTCAATATAATTATTCACAATATAGGAGTCAATACCTAATGACAGTAAGGTAAGGTACAGAATTATCTTTCAGCAAGGCAGAAACAAAAGATGTGATTAATCATACATGAAAGAACAGGTGGTATTTTTTGCTCATTTTATAAAGGTAAACATTTAAAAATATATACATTAGATATGTCATAAACACATCTGAGATGTTATTTTCATATATTTATTTATTTATTTTAAAGGGCAGCAGGCATGAATGATATCTGAGATTCCTCTTTATTCTGACTTTCAACTTGTGCTTTTTTTTTCTAGCAAATTACCATGTCTCTAACTACTCCACACCTTTTTCTTTTTCTTTTTTTTTTTTTTTTTTTTTTTTTTTTTGAAAGGTCTCCTTACTTTCCTTGAGATCTAATCAAGACATTGGGGAACTGCTATACTAGCCTTCAGAAATATATTGCTGTTTCAATGCTCTCATAGTTGTGTCACTTAAATTCTTACTGTTTGCTCCCAATGAACTACTGCAACACATCATGTAAAGCTATGTACAATGCTGGACGTCAAATCCATTTATATTCTCATTGATTATCTGCCTGGATGATCTGTGTTTATTCTTTGACGAAAATATAGTATATTGTACATGCACTATAGTACTGTGTTCAATTAATGAGATTAGCAAATCCACTGTTATCTTCTGATGTGTTCACTGATTGACTGAATGCAAATATATCTTCATTTTAGAATCTTTCATGAGAAAAATAATAAAAAGATCAACAAAGCTCAAATGATAAATATCATAGCTCTGTTTGTGCTTTTCTTATCCTTTCAAATGTTAATAACCCACTGAATTGTTTTATCCAATCACAGCAAAAGCATTCATTCATAGCCCTTTTTCTAGTTGTGATCAATGKGCTCCTGAAATGGCACCACTTGGAAAATATTTTATTCATGATTACAGCAGTCAACTAAACCACATTTGCACTCTAACACGCTTATATTTGTTGATTATATTAYGTATACTACTGGTGGTTGATTTTTAGATTTTTTTTTTACACAATAAAAATTATAAATTCACAGAATCACATAGAATCACAGAATAGTTGAGGTTGGAAGGAATCTCTAGAGATCATCTAGTCCAACCCCTCAGTTCAAGCAGGGACACCCAGAGCACGTTAAATCCAACTTTTTCATCTCATTGGAATTTACTACTTGGAGCCTTATTTTTGCTTAATACACAGGAAAAAGGTTCAAGATATCTTCAKATGACTGCTCAGCTGTGGTGAAATTTAGGCGTGAAAGTTATGGAGGCAGTCGAACTTGAGACAAACAGAAACAGAGATTTCAGAGGGAAAAAGTCACAATGCAAAATTTAACATCTGACATTTCCCATCCTACAACAGGCAAAGCTCAGGACTCAGTTCCCATGCTCTTCATATTTATTCTCTCTGTTTATGGAGTGAATAATAGAGTAAGAACACATTATTTTGGCATATGTCTTGAAAAGTGTTTACAAAAGTGCTGTAGAGGGAGGCTGAGAACACATTTAAGAAAAAAAAAGGTTATASTTAAATTTGGCACTGAGATTTTATCTCACTGTTTTACATAGGATGGAGGATGTAATAGGGTGTTAAATATTATTTCCTTATCAATATCTAGATGATGACCACATAAATCGTACCACTTCATTCTTTTCTGTATYTCTGACCTCTTTAGCACTTTTTTATATATGTATAATAACGGCCACATTGTTACTATGCTGTTATTAGTAAGATGTAACATAAACAGCACATAAGAATAATCTCCACAACTAGCAAGTTTTGTTCTTATTAGTGTGCTTATAATCAGTTTGTAAAACTGGTTCAAATACAACACACATGATATCATCTGTTAAAACAAGTATCACAGAACAACAGATTTTGCAAAATTTTTCTATGGGAGTTTGCCTTTTTAGGCATCACTCATTTCATTCCCTTTATGAGATAAAGTCGAGCAGCTCAATAGTTTGTGACTAGATTTAGGGTTGGGAGTTTTCCCTACTCTTTCATATTTATCATAAGTAGCCTTGAACAAGTCATTCTTTTTCTAGACAAATCTGTTTGCCTTCACTTCCGAGCAGTAAAAAATGAAAGTATTGGGAATAGGATAGGAGTACTGAGACACAGCAAGTATTATAGAGATATATTTAAGAGCAGGAGAAATTCTAGCACTATGATGACAAGGTTATAAATTAACATTTTCTGACATTCTCAACTACAGTCAGGGCAATCATGCATCATCATCTTTTGGCTTACTTTCAAGTGACTAATTTATGAGATTACTTCTTCACAGAGAGCTCTCTGAAGTTCTGTGTAGTATTTGCTGAAATAAATATTTTATGTGCTTAAGGGAAGTAGATGATTCTTTCTTATTTAGGGAACAGAGAAAAATTATGGAAATGACTTATCTGATCTATCACAGTTAAGCAACATAACTTGAATATATAACTATTCTATAACTATTTTAACACAACTATTAAAAAGCAGGCCTGCAAAGAAAAATGTGATCAGCAAAGAGATCACGCTGAAATATGTGGTATTAATGTGTTTAACTACCATTTCCTCATGAGAAATAAAAGAGATACTGTACTGATATTTTGAAATACAAATTTGAAAATGAATAACATCTGATGATTTATTTATTGCCTCCATAACCATAGATGCAGCCAGTTATATCACACCCTCGAGGTATTCTGATACAATGGAGTTAGGGGCAAAGGTAGTAAAGGTTTATGTGGAGGTTTATGASTCAAAACTGCAGCAACTAACTCTTCACTGTTGATTACCATCAGTATCCACATTAATTTAGACTACCAAGTTGTTACCACAGAAATGTTCTCCAGTATCWAGGACTTTAACATTACTTGTTTTTCTTAAATGTTTGGAGTTACAGAGGTGGAATGACAGAATCCTAGTATCTCCAGTAACTCATACAGTTCTTTGACTTTATTTCTTAGCCAAAGATATTTCTGTAAGTTGAAAAGAACTCTTGGACCTTAAARAGATTCTGCCCAACTGCTGAAACTGTAGGTGTGTATATGTTTTATGTCTAAAAGCTAAGTTACAAAGTTATATAAGATACAAGTTTTTATCAGCGAGCTTGCTGTGTGACATGATTTTCAAATGCTTTAATAGCCAGATTGGCATCTATGAAGCCTTGTAAAAACACAATCAATAATTATTCACTTTCCATTTCTATTGTGCACAGTGATATTTTCAATACTGCTATATGGTATGCTGGAGTGCGATGAAGATGTTGGCATAGAAAAAGCAGGTGAAGTTTTAGAGAAAGTCAGTGCCTTATTTCACAACATCAGGAACAAGAATAGAGTTATTCTTGCTTTGTACCATATAAAACTCTGAACCAGTAAGGTAAGAAAGGAGGGATAAGAAAGGAAGTTTGGATTTAAAAGAGTAACTACTAGGAATTCTCTATGCAATACTGTAAGTGACTGTTAGTATTCAGTCAGTTAAATGTTTAAATTGTGCCTGAAAATAACTGCCTCACAGTATTCCTGCACCTCACTGACAAACATGTGCCAGCTACAGACATCAGAGCTACTACTGAAGTTCRTTCACCATGTGCCCTGGTGTCTGGCTGGGATGAGCAGGCCAGCATTTTAAAATGTGAGAAAAAATTGGGAATCTAATATAGATAATCCTGGTTCAAAAAAGAGATTATTCTTTTTCAATACCTGATCTCCAACAGTGGTCAAAAGCAGATGTTTAGAGAGGACCCTCAGAAGAGGTAAAGCCTCCRGGCTGATGCCAGCCTCCAATCATCTGCAGCTGAGGGAACTCCTGAGCAAAACACGATTCCTATGTACTTAATGAGCATTAGTGTCTTCCTCTTGTGAACTTACCCAACCTGCTTTAAAACCTATGCAAATTTTGATTATCCATAGGCTGTCTTCAGAAAGACTCCCACAGGTTGGTTACCATAAATGTAAATAATTACTTCTTTTTGTAGGGTATTACACATATTCCAAGAAAAGTCACAAGGAGTTCATATGATCTATGCAGCAGACCTAGAAGGAGCATGTAATTTATCAGTGAGAGCAGAAATACTTGTTGGATTTAATAATTAATTAGAATTAGACATTTATAGGGCTATGAGGTATGAAAAAAATATGTTGCTGAGCTGTCAAATTTCAGAGAATCCTTGTGAAACAGAATCTGTATCTACCCATTAACGGCACTATATGGTATCTGGGAACCCAACAGAGTTTGTAGGACCTGGCAGCTGGAATTGGTAGTGTTTTTGTAAGTCATGAATTTTTAAAGGAGAGATATCTGCAGCTCTCTCTCTCTGCTTCTGAGTTTGTCTTCATTCATTTWACTTCCTATGTGATATTTACATTTTTTAAACAGACAGTTAAGAAACTCAAATACAAATAAAAATGAAAGACATCCAGATAAACTTGAGATGCATCATTTCCATGTATTCCTATTTAGTCATGAGCATAAGAAACACAGAGGGAAGGTGGACTTTTTAATCTAAATGTGTAAGTAATGATATTTGGATGCTTTTTAATTACCTTTTCCAACAAATTTTAATGAAAAAGAGGAAAAAGACCTATATTCCTCTGGTAGATCTGAGAAATAGAGGAAAGAGGAWAGTAGAAAGGGAAAAGGGGAAAGGGGAAGGGGAAAGAGAAGGGCTGGGGAGGGAACAGAAGGGAAATAAGCAAAGAAACAACCCCACTTCTTCCCTTCCACAAATGACCCTTAGCACTAGAGCATAGTGCATTAATTTCTACCTCATATTCACATTCTAAAAATAGATTTTATTTTTCCTTAAGATCAAATATAAGCCACATTGAAGCCCAACTTTTGACTTAAAAGTTAGCAATTAAGATGACTGGGAAGGAAACTGCTGACTAAAATTTTTAGTTACTACACACTGACTTTAGCATATTTTCTTTGTTATTAAAAATCTCAAATAGAAATAATGTAGGCAGCATTTATACATGTAAGTCTGGCATGTACTTAGTCATGGTAACTTTTCTATAAGTCTTTAGGAAGCCTTTAAATTCTTTGGTCCTCTTCATTATTGTTAGCCTTGGCATGGTAGAAATCTCCGTCATCTTCACTCACTGTCTTGGCGAACTCTCCAGCAACATATAAGGAACTTCGTCTGGTCCCAAATCCTGAGTTCACTTTCTTCTATCTCTTTAGTCTAAAAAGATATATTTTTTAATGGGGTACTGGAGTACTAAGCAGTTTAAATTAAAAACAATTGCAGATCAAATTTACTCTATAAAAATAAGTTTTATAATTCATCAGTAATATACCACTATAATTTAAATGAGTCACATTTTTTTCAGTAGTGTTAACTGTAGAGTACACATTGGATTCTTCTTGCAACTAATTCTTTACTAAAGAAAAATAAGAAATATAGTGTTTTAGGGAAATTACTTGGAATTGTCTTCCACAATGAGAAGCAGGCTGTATCTGCTTACTTAGATTCTGAAGACTATGTCCCATTATTTTTTGATTCACAATTCTGACCTGTAGTTTTACTGTTATTCAGGATACATTTAAATCACTCACATACAACTCACAGGAAACCTTTTTTTTTTTTTTTTTTTTTTTTATATTGGAAGAAGGATATGCAGAGAGTAGTGAAAAACATATTTCAAACCTCTCATTTGACAGAATTCCAGCATCTAGTTTACATAAGAACTTCACATTATACTAGTAGGAGGAGGGAAAAATTATTTACAAAAATGAAATCACTATAAAAATCATCATTAATACATAACCATGACAAAAAAATATTGATTTTGATAAATCCTGTTTTGATAAATGACACTTTCAATAACAATGTGCAGCGCAGTGAGTATATCTACTCAGGTTGAGCACCATAAAAGAGCTAATACTCTCTCCAGAACGCACAGTGAGATAAATTTGCATGGAGCAATATCGATGTTTTATGAGCTCAAGCTGCCTAAAAGTAACTGCACTACGAACTGATCCCAGAAGACTGCATATATGTTATAACAAACCCTAGCAGACCTGACCTGTTTTGGTATATTACTAGCTTCTGTCTCACTATGGTTAGCTGAAAATTCCCTGTGTTTCACAAACAGATTCTAGTTTCACTCATAACATCCCTGCATTTTCACAGAGATCCTCTTGCAAGCACAATTCCTGTGCTTCTTGTCTTCTTTAGACAGATTTTTCAAACATTTTTAGAAAATGGAATTCATAAGACCTTTCCTTCGGTCTTGTATCTGTGGATCTAAAAGTCCTAGGAACAATGTCTGATCAACATGGCACGGGGCCCATGAATTTTCAGAAAGCTATGGAGCACGGAGGATCCCAGCTATGCCTTGTTACCTGTCAGCACCTAATATAGTATGTCCACCATTTGGAAGGCTAGATAGCTCACTGGTTTTCTTAGAAAAGCCCAGCATTACGTGTCCAAGTTATTCTTGGTTAAGTGAGTCACCACATTAYAAAAGCCTTTGAGTTAACGGTTGATTGCTGAGAGCATCATAGACTCTGTGATGCTACTGTCCACTGATGAAGATGTTTGCTAAGTAGTATMCATGCAAAAACATATCTAAGAAGAATTTGTATTATCAGCTTTTATACCACAAGATAAAAAGAGTAGGGGACTGGATAATAAATGGCCTGCTCATTTTTCCACCTTCATATAAAAAATACAGGGATATTAAGACTATGAAAATATCTGGGATCATCTAAGGCATCTTCGGCCAACCTGAGTCTCTAGAGGGGTTTGAGTTTCAGTTCAGGAACTTCTCCATGTTAGTATGCCAATGAAGTGGCCTCAAAAAATAAAATAAATGAAATGAAATGAAAACAAAACATATTATAGTTTGTCTTTGTACACCCAGCATAATTGTTAGTTGGACAGTCCCATTAGTAATTCTTTCTCGTCTTCTGGCAAGCCAGACGCCCTGGGTACAGGTGGGGAATCAAACCATGGGCCCAAGTGCTCCTCTGGGGCTGCTGCTTCTGCCTTAGCAGTTTGTTATGATGGCACCCAGAGTTAAAAATCACTCAGTACCTGGAAGGAGCATACAACAGCACTGCAAATTACTGCCAGGCAGGGACGAAAACTGTGGAAAATCCAGTAATAATAAGTGAAAAATGCAACTACTTTAGGAAAAGAAGAAAAGAGGGAGTGGTAAAAACAAAACAGCAGGATAAAATGGTTGCATTTTTTTGCTCTACATGAAAAAGCAAAACATTTTAAAGCCTTTTGTCTGGCAGCAGACAAATTAGAAAGTGCAATCAAAGTCAGCCAACAAAAGCATGGAAATACACAGGCATATAAACAGGGAGCATACCATATGCCCACCAATATCTAGTACAACAGGAACATTAAGAAAGCCATTAAGATAGTGTCCCCATTGTGCCCAGGTATACAATAACATATGGTACATTTCCTGCTTAACTGTGCATTTCCTTGCTTTTGTTGTTTAGCATCACTAATTCTGAGCTCAATTAGTAGAGATTGTGTGTGAATGAATTTCTCGGAAGAATATTTTATAATTCTTTGTTACCACTCAAAATCAATCTTTTACAGTGCAAATGCTCAAAAATTATTAATATAAGGCAGGATTTTTTTTTTCCAAACCTCAAGTAAACAGTATAGCTAGATGGAATTAGTTTAGTGTAGCTACACATGATATATTAATTATTATCGCCCTCTTATTAAGGTCCTCATGCAATTTGCTGTAATGTTGATACTTGAAAAACATTRCAAGGTTACTGTTGGTTTTAATCAATCCCAAGGACAGGATCTCCCAACAGATGTGGGTACCTCTCAGAAGTATAGATTAGAGGTAAAATAGGAAAGGACTAATGTTCCAGTGTTGAAGGAAATATAAGGAGAAGTACAAACTGATTATACACAAATGAATGCCCACTTGTGCATGAGGAGAACAGAGGGAAATCGGGATTAGAAAATTCTGGGATATCTCAAAGAAAAAACTTGAGAAGAAGCAGATTTCACTAAAAGGATTTCAATATCTCAGTGAATACTTGGCTGACCATATATCTGCAAATCATAGCAAAAATTTTCATTTCAGATGTTTACACCTCTTTTTGTGGCTGACTAGCCAGAGAATTTCTGTGAGTTAGGGAGATATTGAAGAGGCGGTTGTGGTAAGTGAAAAATATTGATTTAATGAATTAATTAAWTAGCGAACATTGACAGGCAGTGAGTAATTGGCTGTAATGCGTAGCACGAGTGAATGTTGGAAACTTAACTTGGGAACTCTTAAACAGAAGTCTGCTCTTTGCTAGCTGCAACTGGTACAGTCTGGTTTTAAAATTCAATAACACCTGGGCTAAAAGAGGCATCTCCTGAGTACTTCAGTCAGCAAGGAGACAGGAAACAAAAATCTGGAGCAGGCTCACGCCTTCTGCTCCCTTTCAGACTGAGGAAACTGAGGCTGTGGGAGGCTGTCAAGAAGGTGAAGTTGCTGTCTGGAGGGAAGACCCTGGAAAAGGGGTCCCTGCAAACCAGGGAGATATGTGGAAATGAGAGCCAGGACGTATCCAGGGACCTTGGTCTCTAATGCCCAAGGCTGGTAAATGTAAGCAGCAGCACGGATGGACCAACATGAACAGAAGCCCAACCTTCCTGGAGAAAAAGCAACTTCCCTGATGGGAAGAGGAGACCTAGTGAACATCACATTGGAGAAAACAGAGCCAGGAAGTGTGAGAGATCATTATGTAAAAGCTCAGATCTGTTTGTTTCTTAAATTAATGGTGCTTATTTAGTAAATTGTGCACAGCTCATGGAAAAATGTGCGTGGAAAAAGAGGAGATTTCAGGTGTGAAACCAAATTAGCACAAAGAAAGGAGATCACTGCAATATTTAGTTAGTATCTTCACTAGTGTAAAATATGCCTAAGTTTTAGTCTTTTACTAAGGTCTAGAAAAATTTAATACAATTAAGAGTGGTGTTATGAGTTCCTCTTCGCATGACAGTAACATAGATTTATGTCACCTTGTTACATAACTAGAACCTTTTAGCATTAAGGGACAGTCACAGACCATGGAATGAACATATGTATACTGAATTAGGTTTTATACCTTACAGGACAGAAATTGCCTGGACTCTGCGTAAATTCATACACCCCACTACTCCAAATCCTGAATATGCTATGTGGACTTTCAAATTGCATGACTTTTCTCTTTTTCTTTAAATTTTGTGTTTCCTTTAAAAGTCATAAGACTCCAAGTCATGATTTTCTCTATTTCACATTCAATTATTTTTACTTCCTTAGAAYTTATAAACAAATTATGTATGTATGTGTGTTTTTTGTTTTTGTTGTTATTTCTTTGTATCTTTTTGTTAAAAGAAAAGGCTTTCTGATTATGCTTAAGAATATATCTCCTTTAAACTTTCAGATAGTCTTCTCAGAAGTCTTCTCAGTTACTTCAAACAACCATTCATAAATTCATAAATTTGGTTAACAGTGAGACTTTCTAAAAGGAGAATCATACATATTTATACTAATTTAATTGTCCTCACACATAACAACAATTAAGACAGCTTTTAAAACTCTGGTTTTGCCTAAATTATATTTTCTAATTTTTCAGACAGCCACATACCTCTGCTCAGCTGGCTTTGCATAATAACTTCATTCTTCAATTGTACATTTTACAATCTGATCATATTTGGGCATACCAAATAGAATAGCTTTTGTAAAAAAAAATACTTTAACTACATGACTGAGAAAAAAGAAAAGACAACTATTCAATCTCTCTCATAAAACACATACAACAAGAACTGAATACTCCAAATTCTTAGTGAATTGTCAGCAACCTTACAGCTTTCCTGGCTTAGTTTGAGTATTTTGGGCCCACTGGAATGAACCAGAATATCCATAACACATGTTTTTTCAGTGCAAGAATAGAGAAGCAAATTCATTTTTCAGAACATGTCTAAAGATTCTTTGTGTCTGTGTGTGCGAGTACATCTCTACTTATCGCTGTCTCATGTGCCTTCCATATTACAATAGGAAAAGTCAAAACACCATCATATTTCAGTAGAAAGTATGCCTCCCCTAGCTAGTTCAGGCAAAGTACAAATTGTTCCTGTCGTCCCTTCGTCCCTGTCTTATTTGTAAGTTACTGTTGAAGCATTGCAAATAATCAAAAATTAAATATATTAAAAAAAAAAAAAGAGATATACCAGTCATCCATGAATAGTGCAATATGTTGTTACCATTTTACATGGTCAGACTAAAAAAGGCTAAAGTCTACCTGAGAAAACTGATGTAAAGCTCATTTGTTTAACATGCTCTTTAAAAATGCTCAGACTTACAAAATGGTTCCCGAGTTCTGAACATAGGAACCTAGATCCTAACAAGGACGTAATACTAATAGTACATACACACTCTTCCTTTTGATTTTAAAGTGTGATTTTTCATGAAAGGTTTTTTGCATATTTTTTAACACTTCGGAACAAGGGTATGAAACTACACTTGGCACAAGCTATTTTCTCATTCCTCTTTATACATTAAGATTCACTTTCTGCAGTAATATTTTTGCCTACCTAATCTTCAGGCCAAAAAAAGGCATGATCATTTTCTTTTCCAAAAATTACATGGTTGCCAGCTTCAATTTAGTTCCATTTACCATTTCAGAATTCTTAACTTTTAACAGTTGCTCTATATGTATCTTCATTACTTTCCTTCTTACTTTTCCCAGGTATGAAAGTGCTTGGCTCTGTAGCAGTTATTAACTTTTTTTCCCCCTTATTTGCTTCCTATTCCCCCTCTGAATTTGCTTAAGCAGAATCTCTTGCAAATCATGCCATGTACATTTGTTATGTACTGGTTTTTCACATTGAGGATTTCTTGTATTCTTTTCTTTTCTCTTTTGGATAAATGCCACACTTCACTAATGTTTAAGCAGAAAATTAAGTTCTCTTTAACATAAATAAATAAATAAATAAATAAATAAATAAATAAATAAATACACACTCAACAAACTAGTTTCCTGAAGAAACCACTTACTATACAACAGTATTATTCAACATTATGCCTCCTAGAGGCACTAGTTCTTGAAACTGCTTTATAGTCACTGAACAAAAGTTATATGGGACTTCTGGGATGCACCATATTCTGCCTTGGCCATATGCCCACAACACACTGTTCATCTTTGACAATATTAAAGTCTGATATCTCTTGAAACAGCTGAGGTAGAAACGAATACCATGCATCACTGCAGGATTGTGATTAGGAACTTTGCGATGCTGAGCACATTTGTTTTGTAACTTGTAAAGCTGAGTGATAGAAAGTGAATGTGCACATTACAATTACTTATTCAGGTCTCTCCCATTCCTCCAAGCCTCCAATTCTCACATGATAGTGGCTGCTATCTCACAAACTGTTAAAGATAGCATGCAACTACAAAATTATCTGGCTGGAAGTTTGAACCCAGGCTTTCAAATATCACAAAGTGCTAATCTCTTAACTCTGTGGTTTGTAAGGCTTGAAATCCTGTGGGAGTTGAAGCGAAAAGTTAAAAAAAAAAAAAAAAAGGATGGTGATGGTAACCTGATGATGTTAAAGCTTCATTATCTTAGGACCTAGCATGTCTGATAGAAAAGTACATGTGCTCTCAGGGGCAGTAAAATTACCTAAGTATGTGAACAGCAAGGAAGAAAAGCACTGATYCTTAAACGACAGTAAAGCAGTCAAAGACAAAAGCAGCAAAGAGCAAATCAGTTAAAGGCAAGAGGTAAAACATTGTTAGACAACAGACAGTGATCTTTTTTTTTTTTCTGGGCCATTTTTGGTAACATATTTTTATTTACATATATTAGAATCAGTATTTGCCAAGTACAATATATAGTTTTGATTTCATGTTGAAACAAAATAGTTATCTTCTAAATTTTCCATAATAAAAGGTTTCTGAAGTTGCCCATACCTCAGTTACCTTTATAAATGTACCTAGTTCTCAATATGGTTCAGGACAAGTCCACCTTGTATATGTAAATTCCTCTGAGGAATCTACTTTTAGTGTTTTATGAACGGATTTCCAAGTGTTTCTTTATGTATAGGTGTTCAACATGCTTGATAGATTGCTCAGATATTATTTAACTGCAAACCATACATCACACTTCATGGCTGATGCTCATTAAGATGAATGATGGTCCACCTAGCCTAGTCTCTGTCTCTGACTGTGGCAATAACAGAATTCAAGCTGGACATGTTTCTACAGTTCATTCTTCCTGCACTTCTCCAGCATCCAAAACTGTGTCAGTTGAGGATACATCCCTACTTGGTGCAATTGAGGTACTCTTATAGACTTGTTATTCAGAAATAATAAAAATAAATAGTAATAAAATAAAATAAAATAAAATAAAATAAAATAAAATAAAATAAAATAAAATAAAATAAAATAAAATAAAATAAAATAAAAGCAAGTTTAGAATCAACTAAAATCTCACAAAAAACCCTGTTTCTCCCAGTCCCATACTCGGGGAGATGTCCCAGGCATTTCCTGCAGCCCTTGGAGCCTCATGCTCCCTTGGCTCTGCTGATGCTGGATGGCTGCTCTGGGAGGGAAGAGTTTGATCCTCAGGTGGCATCACTGCCAATGCTGCACAAAGGAACACTGCATCCTCCTGGGCACCGACCCCGTTCACAGAAATGGCTTTTTACTATATAGTTATGTTCAAATGTATATTAGAAAATGTTTTATGTATTACAATGATGTTATGAGTAGCTCAAATTATGTTTAATCTAAACACTATTTTCACCTGTCATTTGCAAGCTTATTTTTAGCTTTCAGGGAAACAAGGGTTTTTATCCCTTGAACATCCTTGCTTTTAGTATCAAATACAGAAATCTCACAGTCTGCTTTTCTGTTTGATAGATTAGTTTTGTTATAGTCAAGTTTCTCTCTCCTTCTCAACATCCCAGTTGTCTCCTTACAATTCAGCAGTACTACATATCTCTAAATCCTCTGCTACTTTCAAGAACCAAATCTGTCACGCTATCTTTAGATGCCTGAAAACCTCTGCTTTTAAGAATACTGATGCAATATGAAAAATTAGGTTTATCTTCCTCTCTATGGAATAAAAAAACTAGAATATTGCACTGACATGCTATGAAGCCCTCTTGTGAGCAGAAAAAGAATCACTTTTTGTTGTCTTTTTAATATAAGGGATTCAATAACTTCTCTTTGTTTCCAGAAAATTATTAATCACAGTAAGTGATTTAGAGTGAGCATTGTGCTATTGGGATCAGAAATAAGAAAATGAGGCTGAGAAAATTCTCTGCATGCTACAAGTTCTTAGATTTGATTTTTTTTTTTTTTTTTGTGAAACAGAAATATTATATAATTATATATTAATCATTTACATGATATTATTGAAGTCTGCTGAACTCAGACTTTTAAAATCTTTTAGTTTGACACAAATACCAGTTGAGAACATTTCTGACAACTGTGACTGTGTTGTTAGGAAGGGGAAAATGCAGCTCTACTTCGGAGTCTTCTCTGACTTCAGAATAAGCACTGGAAGTCTCCATGAGAGGATAAACTTGCACTCTCCAGATCTGAGGTGCTGTTGGCTTTAGAGATTTTAAGATTGAGGGAAAACCAAACACTCAGAATGTCTTCTCCTACAGAATTCTTTAGATTTGGATCTAATAAAACTGAGAACCTCTGAGTGTCCATGTGTCTTCTGCTGTTCATTTTCCAAATTTTGTATCATACATCTCAGCTGAGGCATGAAAAAGATAATGAAAAGGTAACTCTGACTAAATATAATTGCCAGGTAATTGTTAAGAAGCACAAGTTTACAAGAAGCACAAATGTTCACAGATCCATGAATATCCTTGCTTCTGTTCTATTTTTGTGGATGTAGAAATATATGTCTGTGTAATTATGGTGTACCTTAATGGATAGAAAAAAAAMCAAACCCTTTTTTTTTCAATTCATAAAGGTAGAAAGAAAAATGAAAATGTGCAAAATTGTAGTTGCAAATAGGCCTAAAGAACAACTTTGCACATTGTCATTCAGGCTCGCTAACGGGCGGAGATGGAWTTTAGGCATGGTGAGGTAGAAATGAATTATTCTTTGCCCTTTTGACTTCATCTTTTGAAAATAAAGAAAATATGAGCTAATAACTTGTGTGCATAATGACATAACTCTTTTTTTTAGAACTATATTCTATGATATTCTAAAATGTCTTTTTTTTTTTTAAGCCAGGACCAAGTATTTGAGTTACCTATCAGCTATTAGGCATGTCTGTTTTGTAGAAATAAAAAATGAAGAAGACATAAACAAACTGGGGGTTTTTTTGATCATTCATAGATTTCTATGAAGTTAATAAAGAACCTACATAAAATTCTCAATTTATATTAGACTAGCAGCTTCTCACACATTCTTTACTTTGTGGCTTAAGAATGACCACATTTACAGGATCCTCTTTTTCTTAATTATCAAAGTAGTTCTGTGCATACATTTAATTAAAATCCATGTAAATTTGTATGCAAATAAGGCGTGGGTTTTGGACAGCTGGCAGGCTGCCCAATAGGCAATCAAAATATAAAAGGCTGTCTATTGCTGAACTAAAGTAGCCAGAGAAGAACTTTAAGAACATGCTATAACTAACAAAAAGGAAGAAAAAGATTGTGATAAAACTGGTAAATTTCTGATAACAATTTAAACATAGTTTACAGTAAAAGAATAATCTAGTCTGTACTATGTAGCAGAACAAAAATGTTCAAATTAGGCTTTTGTGCAAAATTCAGAAAGTGCTATCAAAAATTGTAATAAAAATATTTGCAGTAAGGAGAAATCCCCAAACTAAACAGATATGAAAACAGAAATGAATGAAGCTATAAATATGTTAGTTTTGGGTCAGTGACATTCTGGAAAGTCACCCAACGTTCAAAAGAGAGATTATTTTTAGTTACTCCTTTTTTACAGTAAGAACTACATATTACTGTTTTAGAGGAGGAAAAAGGTGTTAATTATAAAGAATTTGAAAAGGGATAAGATAATGTAACAGTCAAAAAAAAATAAGAAAGAATTAAAATTAGATGTTTAAAGCTGTTAAGAAAGGAATGGAGAACACAACAGGCAGAGCATTTTGTAACCATACTTAGTGACCACAAATTAAACACTGACTTTATTTCCTACATTTGTAAGGAAGGTACATACAATAGGGAAAAGATAAATAAAAGAAACACAACCGTTTTTATGGGAAACTCATCACAGATTCTTCCAGTAAGAGAAACAGGGAATGTCAGATTAAAGCAGTAGGCTCAATGAAAGTAGAGAGTAGCTTTTAGCACAGCATGTAATTAAGTCTTGAGATTTCTTATAGTAGACTGTTACTAAGTTTTATGTAGGCTATTAAGCAATTTCTTCAAAGAAAATGCCATATAAGGCTTATAAGACACTGCCTCTAGAATTGGGCCCAGAACTCCTGGGAAGGATGTCTGTGTGTCTGCTTTCTCTTACAGACTTATACAGATCCATTCTTGTCATTCACCACAAACAGGATAACAGTTTAAATGGACTTTCAATATGCCCTGCTAGGACCATGTTCCTTAAAGGAATAAGCACACAGATCAACATTTGAAATTATGATTTTTCAATCCCAGATTTGTAATTTCAACAAAAGATTTATAAATGTGAAACGCACTCTGACCAATTTCTGGGATTTGAAGTACTTTTTGCTTCACGTTTTATTTTTCCAAATCCATTTTAAATATAGACTTATTGACTGGGGAGAAGCTTCCAAGCTAGGTTATCAGCCACATTAGCATGATTTCTATTTTAGACAAAATTAGTACCACTGTCTCAAAGTGCCGGGAGAGAGAGCTCACAGTTCAGTCTTTCATATTTCAGATTCTATTTTATTTCTATTCCATAAATTCTTATATTGTGCTTGCATTATGATTTCAAGGACAAGATTAAGACATAGTTTCACTTCTGAACATAATGAGGCTATCTTCATTATTTTGCCTTCCAATGTTAATCATTAATAATAACAATAATAATTAATAAGTGTTAATAAACTTAAGTTATACAGCTAGATATAAGATTTTATTTTTCTTTCTTAGATTAAGTCTGTCCAAGGAACGGAGTTTTCAATACATTTTTCACCTAGGAATTAAAAAACACTATATTAAAATATGTTAAAATAGCATCGGACTCGACTCCAATAAAGCTGCACCTCATTAAAGTATGTAAAACGAGAAGCATCACAATATTCTTGCACTTTTGCTAGGGACATTCTAGAGATATTCTCACACAGCATAGCTCATTTGGCACAAAATTTGCAATACTGCTTTTCCAGCTCTACACTTTRCCATTATTCAATCAGAAGATAGTTTATTTTTCATATCATACAGAACCAACTTCAGCTCCAAGCTTCCTCTTTAAAAGGGGCCATGACACTGGAATGGGGAAATAGATCATCTAGATACTTATGAAAATAATTAATCATTAAAATRACAGCCTTCTGGGACCTTCTATAAAGTGCAGTATTGCTTATAAATCCCAGCACTTGGTCATACATCACTTCTCTAATTAATGTAACTTTTTCATATTGCTTTCCATATTCCCACATTTCTTTTGTGTTCTCTATATCAACAAAATCCTTAATTATTCTTAATTCCCATACTTTGCAATAAAGAACATGTTCTGTGGTGTTCCACTTCTGATTAGAACTATTACTTTTTCATCTAACTCTCAAAAGCAAAATATTTTTTTTTCTTCTGAATAATTCCAATTTGCCTATTTAAAAATACTATGCAATGTAGAATATAGATTTCAAATTACTTATTAGCATCGTAAATGAAATGAGCTTGATGATTTAATGAGTGTGTCAAGCAAAGAATTTCGACTTAAATTTTAAATTATTTTAAGCATTGATCATCATGTTCCCTCATATTTAGGCCAGTAGAATGACACATAAAATTTTTATTGAAAAGTAACTTTACTACAGCTACAACTGCGTTGGGAAAATCCTATCCTATGATACATTTTCTTGAGTGTTATTATGTGTAACCTATAGATGAATATTCATTTCTAATAATGGTCATTATTGTGGTCTGTGATGATGGTTCAAAATTTTTCCTTTTTTTTTTTTTTTTTTTTTTTGTTAATTTTGCTTGCTGCTGTGTCTTTAAGCTTGCCTCCTCCTATGTGAGAAAGCAGGAAAATTCAAATGTATAAAAGTTAATCAATCAGAAGCTTCCTTTAAGAAAAATTAGCAATTTATATACACAAAACCACAAAGCTTTCAAGTATGGGGCTAATGGACGAGAAACACATTACCCCAGAAAACTGTGCAATTTAAGTCTTAACATTTTGGAAAACATTGCTGAAAGAAGCTATCATCTCATAAAAATGCTACACATTACTATGTAAAATCTAGAAGAAAGTCTCTCTCTTCTGGCTTTCAGAATAAAATATATCTGAAATATGTGCTGAGAAGTGATAAGCACATCTAAAAGATTTAATTAAAGCTCTCAGGAATAAAGAGCTACTGACACAGCAACTGTCATGACAAATTGTCTATGGAAGGATCTTTACAACCAGAAAATACACAGTTGACTACAGAAAATGTTCTGAAGCTCTTATTGAAGACAATTAACTAATCTGAGCCTTGATGCATATTCATAATGTTCAATATAAAGGTCACTTAATGTCATATGTTCAGAAAAGTTGAAATTATAAATGATTTGTAAAAAGAAACATCTTTTGTTCACATCTTATATGTCACTAGTGTGGATCACTAGAACATTTTGTAAGTTTGTAAGTTTTCATTTAAAAATTATAATGTTTAGTATTAGCAGTAGAGCACTTGGCTGTTTAATTACCACGCTAATAATTCCATTAATCATTCTACAAATGGTATTTCTGTTTAGTGATAGAACAATTTTAGTAAAGATCAATGATTCATTTTTAGAACAATTATGATGATACTCTGCCTTTTTTGAATCGTGTATTTAACAAAGTCATCCATTATTTCACGTTAGCTTTCAGAACAATTCCCATTGCTTATCTCYATTCTATATAACAATTGCAGAACAAATTCAAACCCATGGGAAAAAAAAAGAGTTACTGTTATTGAGCAGGAGCTTAAACAAAACAGAGAAACAAAAACTCACATAYTGAATGTAATTTAAAATATTAATGAGGTTACAGATAAACTAATGACCTAATCATTTCTAAATAATAAAGAAAAAAAAATGATTGTGTAATGTGTATGAAGCATATGTGCCTTTTCTTCTTTTTTATTCTTTTTCATTAGCTCACTTACAGAAAAATGTCAAAATGCCTGCGACGGCAAAATGTCAAAATGTCGTGTCTAATATGGAATCACTAGCCTGGACAGATCAACAACTTTCTGAAGCTGAAACAAACAATGAAACCTTCATATAGAAGGGTTAAATGCAGAAAAGCAAGATATAATTTCACATAGATCATTCATCAAAGACTAATTTTTGCATTATCAATCTAGGAGGTAGCCACCAGTGTGGCTATTCAGTGTTCTCGGAGGTCCAAAATGAGGGAAACTCCTTCTCTGACCTTCTTCTAAATATCCATTAACGCTCATCCACCATCTCCTTGCTTCTGCTCTTGCGTAGTTATAAACAAACATCAGAAAACCAAAAATGAGTGACAAAAATATTTTTTTTATGAGATTACAAGCTTGGAAATAATTTACGCAAAAATGTCTTATGAAATGCCTGCTCAAAAAAAGAGATGACTCATCTCAAATACCTGGACAAACACAGATATGTAATAACCTTCTCAGCTTTCAAACTTGCATGAGAAGCAAAGTGCACATGTAAGAGGAAGGCTACCACCATTTAAATCTTACCTGGATTTAGATTAGGTARCTGAAAATTTTACAGTCTTTAATGTATTGACAGACTTTTTGAAAATTTACAGCCTTTACAGATATATATGTATAAGAAATTTTAGCTAAGTTTTCTGCTAGCATCTCTTTTAAGAATAAGCTGTTTTATAAGCAAACTGGTGTAAAACCAAACTTYTAACCATCAAGATCTGCCTCTCTCTCTTCTGCGTGCCTGTCATTCATGCTACCCTGCTGAAGCTCTTTTCAGCTTTTATGAGTACAGTTTTACTGGTGTCGACAGGGGACTTGTGCAATTCTCTTTGTTACCAGGACTTTCCTTTCTAATCTGCTAAACACAGAAATAAAACCATACTCCTCACACAGCTGTATTTTTCATTAATTTCAGAGAACTGCAGGTTTCTTAATAGCCTCTGTGGCCTCCTCTGGCTTAAAGTATAAAGTGATTAAAGGAGCTAAAAAATCTTGGCATTCTTCCTGTGTAACTTGCAGGAGAGGAGGACACGAAGCTATGACATCCTTTCCAGTGTGTAATAAAAGTCACAGTTATATGGCACTGATGAAATTAGGAAGGAAAGCACTGAGATAATGGCAATGTTGATTCATGGATTTCTATAGAGGCAAACTGATTTTGAAACGGAAAGCTCAGCATTTTCTTCCTGATCCTGGTCTAAAAGCAAATCTGCAATTTGAAATATATTCTTCCATGCACATTTATAGTCTGCATTGTATCATAGCATGCTTTTGGGTACYGTTCAAATTCATTTTAGTTCTGTTTGGTTTGATTCACTTTGTTTTCCTTCTTTTCAGTCACTGCCTAGTGCAAGTACACGGGAAACACAGCAGCCCAACAGTTTGCAAGAAAGCAGTGCCAAAAGAGGGTCAGGAATMCAGAGTCCAAGATGGGACTGAAAGACTGGGCTAATCAAAGTTCTGCAGTGTCGACTCAACAAGCTGCTTAACTCTCAATCAAAAGAATTAATGAAATATCATGACATGTATTTGAAGAAGAGCACCATGGTGCAGAAAGTACAGCAAGATTTGGCTTTCCTTTTCCTCTATGTTTTTGTTGGCAGTAGCGATGCTAATGTAGCAATTTAACTGAACAAATCACATTGAGAAGGCATTGGTTAGGCTCTTTACCTAAACTGCAGGATAAACTATAGAGATAGTCCTAGGGGAAAGCATATAAAGCTGGGGACTTCCAGAAAAAAAAAAAAAAGGCAAACAAAAAACTATTTTAAGGCTTATTATGCAATTGCTAATTTTTTTTTTCAGAAGGAATCCACTGAGATAGTAGATCTGGGCATAGCTACAGGGCTTTGCAGAAAAGTGTTGGCACATATCTGTGCTGCATGTACACACTCACTATTGACCCTCGTGAATTAGTAATAGGCAAACATCTGGGTTGCAGTTATCACACGTTGCCTAAAAGACAAGCAGCTGCACTGTTGAAGACCCGAGATCTAATGTGAGCAACTATGAGGCACTTGAAAATATTTGAGCTCCTATATTAAAATGGCATCCCTCAGCTTTAGTTCCAGGACTATGCTTGTAGGAGATGTTATCAAATAATGTGGCTTACTCTCCATAGTTTTAGCTGATTCACGCAAAAGTAAATTTTTATCAGCTGAAATAGCATGGCTGTTACCAGTGGGGCTGGTGGGGACTGTCCACAGCAGTAACTCTGTATCCTCCTGACTCTTTCTGAGGCTTATTTTCTTTTTGCATTGAATGCAGATGGCACTAATACTGTCACAAAGCCCAGCATCACTGCACAGCGCGAGAGGAAGCCCGCACTGCAATAGGAAGGATTTTCAGTGCCTGCACAGGTGCCTGTAGCATGCGCATGCTGGGATGGGAAGGTGGATGCCCACTGGCTAAAAAACATCAGTACTGCTATTGAATTAAAATTAAGCCTAAATTAATAAAATAATTAAAACTAATTCAAAAAGACAGACATAAGCTTTCTATCCCCTGAACACTATAATTTTCAGGTTTTCACAATTGCAGGTGTGACTGAAAACACCTGTGAATATTTTTTCTTTATTCAAAGGTAACTTTTTATATCAAAAGCCTTAAATATTTGCCAACTATATCCTATATACTTAAAACATACATTTTAAACTACTATCTTTTATGAAACATCTCTCTTGCAAACTTGAACTTCCTTGTATTTATTACCAACAATACAATTACACTTGCATATAGATACATTTTTAAATTCAGTATCAACAGCTTCCATGAAATTTTACAGATAGTCACTATTTAGACAAAGGTTCAAGCAGTCTTATTTCAATAATTTAGAATATACTTGTATTCTGAAATCAATATACTTGTTTGTGTGTATATATATATATAAATTTTTATATACAAAACATCATACAAACAAACAAAGCTGAAGGATTAATATTTTGTCTATTAAGAAAGTATAATGACACAATCAATTCTGCTACCAAAATGCCTTTGTGCTTGGAAGGGCAGCTTTATCCATGCCCTGCAATGGCTCCAAAATAGTCAATGTTGATTAAAACAGTATAACAGTATATCTTAAGGATTTCTTCTCCTACACCCTTCAGATAGTATCAGGCATGTCACAAGAGCATATATGACCCTTATAGAGGGATGACTGCAAATAATCTACCTCCATAAGAGATGATATTCAGTATTTGCCTTTATCCTGGATTAGGAGTTTTAGACATCCTTCCCAAGTGCATTGTTCGCACATGCTGACTCAGTCTTGTTGTCCACGCAAATGTCCAAATTCTTTATATTGCTGCTGTATTTGACAGTTTATCCTTCAGCATCAGCAGCGTCACAGGCTTGAAACATTCCTCCTGGAGATGTGAGCCTGTAAACTACAACTCCAGCATCTGCTGTTTACAGCACAGGTTAGAGGTCATTAAGATACTGGAAACTCAGTGAAGAGTATTCTACAACGCAGCTTTACTCCTTAGTTCTACACTGATCTGAACATGTTCCAGAAAGTGATCTTTGCATTCATAATACTGGGGCTTTGCTATTAAAAAAATCCCCTGGTTCTTATCATTATTATTTTGCTCCTTATTCATTTTAATCTTCTGTTGTTCAGCTGTGCCAACATTTATATTCTTACTCCTTTCCCTCATGTTTCTCCAGTTCTTTTAGATGCTATTTTTAATGCAGATGGTTCCAGACTACATCTACGCACAGTTGTTGTGTTGCAAATGACAACAGCTATCACATAAGTGGAAACTAAAGCAACCCACAAAATTCTGAAAATAGAAAACAATTCCTTTTTCATCACTATTGCATTAAATGCTAGTTAATACMAAAAAAAAAGTTTAGGATAATTGGAATAAAGGGTCTGTAGTTAATACAGAAAAGGCTGTGGAAGAAAACTCGTTTTACTTCATGTTCTTTATATCTTTTGCCTGAGAAGTCAAGAAGAAATGATTATTTTCTCTGTTTGTCTTCAGCCCAGAAGATCTTTGCAGAGATTGCTTTTCAGAGATGTCTTTGCAGATTTTGCTATTTATGTATTTTTATTATTATTATTAGCACTGCTTAAGCCTGCAGCTTAAATAAAAGACCAAAAGATCCCTACCTGTAGAAAAGAAAAATTTGGAGGACGTATAAGAAAATTACTCTGAAATACTAGCTGTAATCATAGTAATTCTATTTACAATTCTTAATGTCCTAATCAACTGGAACCTGCTTAGTTTTGCAGAATTTTCAATGGAAATGTGAGAAACCTGGACTCAGGGCTTGCTCTACGGAAAGACGCAATAGGGAAAAAAAGATCTCTGATAAGACCATCTAAGAAACACACTGGAGGTACATGATGGAAATCCCTGAGTGCTCCCAAAGAGGAATCCCCAGATGTAGAAAATCATTTGCACATCGTAAGGGTAGTAGAACAAAAACATYCTAACAGAGGCCAGGTGAGATGGAGGAACAGGGCAAAATGGGCAAAGCTTTTCTSTGCTCCCGGTCTGAAGTGGAAGAAAACAAATAATGAATCAGACTCTGCTGTCGAAGTTTATTCCCACAACCTAGGAGCAATAATGTTGTTGAACCAGCGCAATGAACTTACCACAAAATTGGCAAGACATACTCCTGTGGGAAGTTCTTTATTCTTTCCTCTTTCCTTTTTCTTTTTTCTTTTTTTTTTAGACAAGAAACCGAATAGTAAAATATATGTGTTGGAAAGCTGAGAGCTCTGGCATCCAAACTAATATTTGAAGCTTTAAGGGCAGGATTAGTTGCAGGGCAAATGATTGCAGTACAAACTGCAAAGTACAGTACAAACAGTACAGACTCTGCAGAGTGACAGCCCTGCACATAACGTTTTTATGCAAAAATTGCACAATGAGAGGAAAGGGAATAAGATTTGGTGCGAGTACACAGGCTTCACTTAGCACAATTCAAGAGACACAGCACACATGGAAAAAATTAAAATGCAGACACTACGGCCACATGAATATAGCAGAGAGAGCAACAAGGAAGAGAAACAAAGTGCCTGGCATACGGATAAATGGCAGTACACAGGGTAAAAAAATTGGAAGCCAATTGTCTCTCACTGGGGATTTTCTTACTTTCTCAAAGCTGTAGCCACAAAGATGGGAACATACATAGTGCAACATAGCATGAGTGAGATACATGAGGTACAGAAGCAAACTAACCCCCTTTCAACAGACAAAATTKGATCTCCAGATCCTACAAATCTACATGAATGTATCTCTTCCCATTGTCACTAGGGCACAGCTCCAGACTGGTGCTGCATCAGATCATTTAGTGTAGGGTCCTGCACCTGGGGAGGAATAACCCTAGACATGCCTACAGGCTGGGGACCGACCTCCTGGAGAGCAGCCCYGCAGAGAGGGACCTGGGCGTCATGGTGGACGACAAGTTGACCATGAGGCAGCAGTGTGCCCTCGTGGCCAAGAAGGCCAATGGGATCCTGGGGTGCATTAAGCAGAGCGTCTCCAGYAGGTCGAGGGAGGTGATTCTGCCCCTCTACTCAGCCCTGGTGAGGCCGCACCTCGAGTACTGTGTGCAGTTCTGGGCTCCCCAGTGCAGGAGGGACGTGGAGCTGCTAGAGAGAGTCCAGTGCAGGGCTACAAAGATGATTAGGGGCCTGGAACATCTGCCCTATGAGCAGAGGCTGAGAGAGCTGGGCCTTTTCAGCCTAGAGGAGAGAAGACTGAGAGGGGACCTGATTAATGTATATAAATATCTCAAGAAAAGGAGTGAGGAGGAGGGGGCTGGCCTCTGGGGGTGGCCAGTGATAGAATTAGAGGCAACGGACACAAATTGAGGCACCAAAAGTTCCACAGGAACTTGAGAAAGAATTTCTTAACAGTGAGGGTGACAGAGAGGCTGCCCAGAGAGGTGGTGGAKTCTCCTTCTCTGGAGATCTTCCAAACCCGCCTGGACATCACCCTGTGCCACCTGCTCTAGGAGACCCTGCGTGTGCAGGGGAGTTGGACTAGATGACCTCTACAGGTCACTTCCAACCCTAGCCATTCTATGATTCTATGATTCTATGATTTAAGCCTGACCACCAGGTGCATGACAGGGAAAGGGTACTCAAGTCATTCTCCCCTCCCAGCTACAGTGTAAATAACGGTCATGGATATGGTGCAACGATGTTTATGGTTCTAACAACATATTTTCCCATCGAGGGCAGACCTTGAGGCAGATCAGAGAGTTGTTATGGCTTCAAGATCATAGAATCAAATCATAAACCCTTCAAAAAGAATCAGTGTAGATGCTAACAAAATTAAGAGTGGAAAAAGTGGTAGGACTTGCTCCCTGTGRAGCACAGCAAGGCTCCTGGGCGCTCTATCTGCCTATAGGAGTCAGTCTGGGCACATGAAGGACGAGCAGGGAGAGAAAGAGCTCTTTGCTGTGCCTTTTTTTCAYCAGTTCATCCTTTTCATCCGTTTGCCTTTGGCCATGGAGCAGATGTGCAATATGAGCCGCAGCAAGGAGAWTATATCACAAATACATCACAAATTGGATGTGATGCCCCTTTAATGGCGCTAGTGCTGTCAGGTGAGAAGGAGGTTCAGCCCGGGGAAGCAGCGCTGGTGCCAGATGCAGGAGCTCATTTCAGAGCATGGAGCAGATGGCTCTCTGGAATGGAGGCACCCTGGCTATGGCCCTTGACATTCCCCAGACTGCAAGGTAGAAAAAAGCTGTGCATATAAGGAGGGATCGTATTCAAAAGAATCTGACAGTAATTCCAAAATACAGGAACTAGCATAAAATGGAAAAAAAAGAAAAAAAAAGAAAAGAAAAAAAAAAAAAGTGCTGTGCTTGCTTGGGAAGCCAAACTCAAGCTGTGCATGGAGCTGAGATATGCACTCATGGTGACACTATACTTGGTATTATGCTCAGAAAGTCTTAATAATGCTGCTTTCTGCCCTCCTGTTCTCTAAACATGTAGGGATCAGAATATAATTATATAATTAAAATAACGAAGAAAGATTTTAATATATCCTACTGGTCACTTTTGCACTTTTTTTCTCTTTCAATAATCAATGTGTGTACTGAAGCCCAGACYTGCAAAAAAAAGGTACACAAAAAGCACCTATGTCTTTCAGTGACACAGTAGAGAAATGTGCGAGAAAGGATTGATCATAAAGCTCTAACATATTAACAGTTACATTGTATGTTCATATCTATTATGGAAAAAAGTCAACAGGTAATGACTTTCATTAACTATTTTCCTCATAGCTAAACAATAACATCAATATAATTTAGGCAGCAAATATTATTCTCAGAGAAATATTCTCAGAAATTCTCTGAAATATTTAAACACTCTTACTTTAGCCTCCACAGATTTGTTAAATTTCTATAGAATATATATTAAGAAAAAACCCTCCTTTCAATAGGTTTCATATTCCAGCTGACACGTAATTGATTTAGATATTTTAGGATTTATCCACATATTGCCATGGAAGACTTGGAATAGTTCATATCACAATTAAAAGAATACAAAAATGTTCTGATAATTTGAAGAGAAATATTGTTGGAAAACAACTGACAGTGTGGTGGCCAAGAATCATTAACAATCTGGTCCTTATTTTTGAACAGGTGTACAATTTAATTATCAAAGCCAATGGGCAATATTAATGCCAATTTTGGAGAAGCAAAACACTGTTGGAGATTCTGAGCCAACAAGTGAAWAAATATCTCATTTCAGTGAGACAATCTAGGATAATCAGGGGTAGTCAGCAGTCTTATGGAAGATACTGCAGGGAAGAAACAAAAAATGGTGCTTTGTGGTAAAAATAAACAATACTTGTCATACCAACACATTCCTGCCAGAGCATTTTGCCCTTCATTAGCCCCTGAGATAATTCCAGATCTCATGCAGAATTACAAAGGGCAAGATCTAAACAGAAAACATGAAAGCAATTACTACATAAAATATTTGGATACTTGGTCCTTTTTTATTTAATTATATTAAATGACATGTTTCAAGAAGTTTTCATATAAAACAGTTCCTGTGAGAAATCAAATATATGATCTCAGTTTCCTAAAAGAAAACAAAAGAAAAAAGATGAAATAACTCTGAGCTATTTGAATTCAATTAATTTTATTACATCATATTGAAAAAAAAAAGAAACTTTTTTTTGTTTTAATTCCAGTAATATTCCTTTAGTATTCTTAGAAAATATTAATACTAAAAAAGAAACATTCTATTTTATAATATTAAATTAAAAAAATTATATTATTTCTTCTGTAAAGGAAGATTTCATTCTTACAGATTCTTTCATAACCACTAGTTTAAGAGACTCTAAGTCTCTAAAAGTCCAGACTTATCCATCACTATCTAATAAACTTCTTCTGATTTTTTATATGCAATGTAAAAAGATTAACTCATCCTAGTCTGCTTTCATATATCAAAGTCTAAAATCACTGTGTGTAAGGAGAATGTTTTAGCTTATCTAGCTTTCTTATTCATGTCCACACTATCAAAACAAATCTTTGTCCTCTAAACTGTCAGGACGCTGAAAATACAATTTTGCCCTTTATCTTTGACTGAAGTTGCTCTGTCACTTGATTTTATGCAGCACGTGTTAAATATTCTGTAATTTTAATTAAAAYTATCTCAAAAAAATATTTAGGTGAGTGCTTGTTTTAATAGTATCACACAGCAATGATTTAAAGAAATGAATTCTGTGCACAATGTCATCCAGATATTCCTGGAAAATTTATCCTGGACAACTATCAGATTAAAGAACAAATAATTTTATGAGTGTGCCAAGAGTTTTATTATCTTAAACTGGTTTTCTTAAGAAGGAGGTGCAATTTTTCCTAACTAATTGAGAAATGTTTTGTAATGCCTGTATAACACAGTATTCTAACACGGTCCTTAAATATGAACTGACTCTCATTCAAATCATGTAGATCAAAATCTTCCTGACAAAATTTTGTTACTGTCTTGTCATTAAAGTAAGTTTCACACAGATAAGTGCACAGAGAAGTTACAAATGAAAAAAAGCCTCACACCCCAAGCAGGCTAGGGAAGAGTTTAAAAATTATATATGGGATTTTTTCTTTTCCATAACATATGATATGCAGAACTGAGGCTTAATACCAGAATGCACCTTTAGTCTAGCCAGGTAAACTGTTCCAAGGGAATTCTTGATAGTAAACGGAAGACATAATAGGATGACCACCCTTAGCACTAGACTCCTGCTCTATCCTGAACACTTGGTTTACATGGAAGRAGTCTATAAATGGTAGTACTGATTAACTAATACTATTTTTTGTGAATATCTACTCTTTAAGAACATAATTTATATAGTATTGATTCTCCGTATCTTCAGCACACATCTTAATTCACCTTCAAATGTCAGTTTAAAATGGACTGCATCACCTAGGTTTTTATATAATTAAAAACAAAAATCTTACATTGCTGTTATATTTCAGGAAAGTGAATTGTTTTCTTAAATGAATTGCTAAGCTAAGAAATATAAAYCTCAATCACACCGTGATTGTCTCCTAAACTTGAGATAAAAATATTTGATTAATTTTTAAATAAAATTATTTYATATACTATAATTTCGCTATTGATAGGACCTTACACATAGCTATACTTTATAGGAGAAGCAGACATTTTGGAGGGAAAAAAAGATCTGATTATTTCAGTTATTGCTCTGTTATAGTTTATATGAAAATAGGAAGACTGTACCCCTAAGTACTATCATGTTGGTGAGCTCAGACAAATTTTGATCTATCAAAACACCAAAAATCCTCTTCTTGATACTCTCGCCTTCCTCAAGTACTTATTATCTTCCAGGCAAAGCTAATCTTCCATCAGAAGGGCACATGTAGTTTTCGTGACTACTGCCATCTCTAACCCATTTGAAAATATGCAAATGAAACAGTAAAATACAACTTAAGCATCTCTTTACCTAGTTTATTCTGTAAGTAACTTCATAAATTGCTTAACTGCAATATTTATTTTGTAGAGGATCTATGACTACTTTTCAAACTTCAAACTAGAAATAGACAGAAGTCTATTTCTATGATGTGATGCAATATACTTGAGCAAAACTAGAAATACAGTTGGGGTTTTGTTGCTGCTCTTTCTGCCACATAAAAWCTAACAAAGCCAGCTGTCCAGCTAATCCAAAACATTTAGCTCTGAAAAAGGCAATCTCAACTATAACAACTTAATCAGTCAGTCTTGCRGTTTAATACGTAAACACAGCTATTATAGCAGAGTAAAAGAAAGGAAAAAAATAAACACAAAGCCCAGTCTTCTCCCACAGCAGGCTGAGTGTTGTCACTCCTGACAGTAATTATATGGTGCTCTATTATAGACAGCACGTAATTTGGTGTTTAGTTGATATTTGTCAATTACAAAAAAAAGCAAAAACAAATAATCCAGCATCCATAATTTTGAATCATTGTTTTCCTCACACATTTGAAGCTCATATTAATTTTAAAGAACCATATAAACACTACATTCCCATTCATTAAGTTTCTAATTAAAAATAAAAAAGTAAAAAAATCCAGGCACGTGTGTGTGTAAATATATATATATGCATATGCATATGTATGAAGTGTGTATATATATACACTTTTATATATGTATATATAAAGACCATAACCTGCAGCATATAGGTGTGTGTCATAGCTGAAAAACTGCCTGCTGTCTGAGAGCCTTTAATATGCCCTTAAAGTATTATAACCCAGGAGAGCTAAAAATTTGAATGTTCATACTTAAATTACACCTTTGAATATTTTCATGTATTTTCCCAGTTTGTCCAAACTGTTGTCTCTGCACTACTAGTCAGAAGATCATTGCTATATTCTGACGAGACTACCACATGCTACATATGTTTTAAAAAAACAGACACACACAGAGAAAAGTCGTAAATGTTTAAGAAAGGTCTTCATGTGTTGGAACAGAATGAAAACTAGACAAGGTTATTTTGTGTTACAAGTAGGACCTATCCAAATGAAGTAGCTCTTCTTATCTAATTTCAGAGTGTACATCAACTGCATTTAAGCAAGCGTTGAAGTATGCATCATCTTTCATCCCTATAACAAGATCTCTAGGGACTGTGCCATGAGTTCTTAAAAACCTCTGGCCATTGATCTGAAGTCTGTGCACATTTTAAAACGTGGTGCCACCTGCAATGCAGCTCAGACAGAATATGGAGACCGTATTATATTTTGGTAGCCATAACTATTTGTATCTGAAAGCTGTTCTAGTATGCTTTCCTTCCTCCATCATCAAATATCCTACTGGTGACAAGGCAGAAAGAACTCTGCTCATTTTTCAACTCTGAAACCAAAAAGCTTAGGAGCTGAATTGCTTCTTGCCTATATATTAATCAAAAGAAAAGAAATGAAAAAAATGCTGAAAGAYTTGACCATTTAAATTATTTGAAAGCTCTATTTGAAAGCTCTTGGCACACATAGTAAGTTTTTTTCCAGATGTAATCGATTTCTTTTTGTTTACATCTCATGCAAGTGTTTTCAACATTATTTTCCTAAAGCCTAAAACAAAGGATGTACTGCTTTAAGGAAAGTAGAAAACTGAGAGTACAACTTAATCATCATTCACTAAACAACGTTTGCAGACTGACACACATGCATTTCTTAAAAGTTTTCAGTGTTCCTTTATCTCCAAAAAGTCAAGTTGGTAATTAATTTCTATACTATGGCCAAACTCTTGACCAAAAGCTTTTCATGGACTTTCAGCATAAGAAAAACCTTTTTTTAAAAAAAAAAATTATTCAGTTAATTTCCTACCAGATAAATCCACTGCTGTAGAGGATTAAACATCCTCCTTCCACAAGTCTAATTAGAAGGTACTATAAAATTCTTCTGTTTTTTCTTTCACAGTCTTTCAACTTTCTTACTTTTCAAATGCAAACGTTCGATCTGAATTATTTAGATAACTTCCTGTGTTATAAATTAGAAATGTCAAAGAAAAGTAAGGTTATCAAGCTATGAATATAATAGTAGTGTTGAAATATCTAGCTGAATGCAAAATTTGGATGTCAGGTCTTGCCTACAAAAAAGAAGGGCTGTTTAGAATGTGAATAATTGCTTAGTGGAATAAGGTATAGAACAGTTACAATTTATTATTCACATAAACTATGAATCAGCATGTAAAGTATTCCTTTTCGTAGTATGGATTATCATTGGACTACAAAATACACCTATGCACAAGCTCTACCAATTCCCCACCATRGAAAAAGAAAAGGAAAAATATTTATGAATTGATTTTATTTTTATTTTAGTACGGTTGTTTCTTGTTCTTCTCGGCAACTATTTCCATGAGTCCAAATTTCATGTCATTACATAATGCTCTTTGTCTAGTCCCCACCTTGGGCTCCRCACTGTTCATTACACCTTCCAAATTTTATCTAAAAAATGCCATTAATATCAATATGATCTCAGTTAGTTATACGCCATGTCCATATGCTATATGTCTAGAGAAAAAGGCTCTGTTCTTYGAAAATTCAAAGACCTAGTTTTACTCAAGAATACAAGGAGGTTTTGCAATTGTTGCAAAAGGAAATAAATGCAGGAAATTATATTTCCAGAAATTACTCCTTTTGAATGATCACTTTAAGGAAAAAAAGAAAAATGACCTTGGTTGAAACCTGAACTCAATGATTTCATAAGAACAAGATTTTAACCTTTATTTTGACAGAATTGACATTTTTCCAATAGCTTATATTTCTTTTGTGAGGCTGGCTACTGGAACAAAAAAATGCCCTTTTCGTAATGCATGCTTTCCCAGAATGCCTATAATCCTGATTTCCACTGATGGAAGTCCTTATTTTTTGTATTGTACATTTGCATTTAAATTGCTGCTTCTGGAAATATGGGGAAGACATTACTATTCAATTTTTTCCTTTTATTAAAAACTCATACTATCAATATTCAATTACTGTGCTTCTTTCAGTATTAGCACAGCAGTAAAGTGAGTTAATTAGTCATTTTAATGAAATGTGACTGTGCCTTAAAAGATAATTATTAAGCAGAAAATTATGGCTTATCAGCAAAATATTAGCTTTTCCTCCTGAAAATAATTTTAATACTGATTTGTCTCTCTAAAAGATCATTATATGCCTTTAATTTTCTCATTTTTTCCTTTGTTGTAATATTAATGCTAAAATTGGACAACCTTCACTTTTTCAAACCACTTAGTATTTTTATTCTGATATTATAGATGCTGATTGAACGTTGATGTGAACATATAGATTCAACTTTAGGAAATCAACATAGCTTATCTAAATTACTAGTTCAGTGCATGTATTAAGTGGACATTTTTTATCTTTGCAGTTCCTCACAAAAGCTTACATGCAGGCTGGATCAATCATCAGCTATTCTGACGAAAATTATCTAGACCTAGGAAGGATCAGCACTTAATTAACACAAATTTAAATTCCTCTGAAATTAAGGCTGAGCATTTTCTTGGTACATTTGGTTACATAGTTCTTTATGTGTATGTTTTTAAAAAGTGAAATAAGGAAAGAAAAATGTGAAAACTCATTAGGACTGATCATATAACTACTGTTGCCATGATCATTTGCTTATTTTTTATTCTGTAAACCTTATAGTTAGAGTATATTTTTTCCTAAAAATAGTTACTGGTTATTACACTCTTATGGAGCAAGAAATCATTACTAAATAATACAATACATATCCTGTTGATATGGTCAAATTCCTTCCTCTCTTTCTGTTGTTAGATTCTGCTCTATTCAGAGTCAGAGGGAACACAAGGAATAAGTTAACGCATAAGTTAATAAAGAAAAAAGACAGTTCTTCTGTCAAATAGCCATCCTTGACTTCTTACTTTAATTTTAAGAGGGAAATTTTGCCATAAAGGTAGGCCGATAAACCCATCCATCCTTAATCTTATTTCTAATCAGGTAAAAGGGATGGAAGAAAACTCACTCCACAATATATGTTACAATATATTCATCTTCCATATTGTACAATAGTATAATAGGATATACCAAGATTTCAACACAGCTAAAATATGGTTTATTATTTTTACAAAGATGTTTAAAAAATGTGTTAAATTCAAACCATTCTATATACATAAAATATGTTTCAATCCTCTCTAGCACAGAGTATCMAAGTGGCCTGGTGGCCAGGTTCCAGCACTATTCCTTCTAATCTGAGATTCTCTCAGCCTAGCAGTGATTTTTTTTCATTAACAAAAATGAGAGTTATATATTAAACTGTCCATATTTTATCTATTTGCTTAATAGAAAATGTAGCCAAACCTACTTAAGTGCATTATTTAAATGTGTCGACTTTTAAAAGATTAAGATGCATCAATAATTTAAATATCTGATGCTATAATAAATTCCAAGGTGACAGAAGGCTTTGCCTTTTTTTTTCTTTTTTGACATCTCTCACAGCAAACTTTTCTTATGACAGTTTAAACAAAAATGCTAGAGCAGTTCTGAAAACTAATCTTTCCTGAGCTTACTAAAATATTTAAAGAACATTATGCTAGGTGTCTTCTTAGTTCTAGGTACAAGAAAGTTGTTAATTTGTTTAATAGCAAATATTAAGAAATCTTAGACACTATCCACATGGTAAACAGAAAAATTTTTGGATAAGATCCTTTATGACCGCATGAGAAGAGCAGATGGTAGGTGCATGCAGATGCTGAAGGCAGATGACTACTGCTCAGTTCAGGTCTTGCAGTAAACAATAATCTAACTACTGGCAATGGATTGTCATTATAATGAGAGTAAACAGTAAAATAAAACTGAAGCATGTTTATTTTCAGGAGCAGATGCATGCTCTAATCAAACTAAACAATACTAATTATTTTATGTAAATTTGGATAGCATCAAGATACGACAAACTATAAATTGAATTGTTAGGATAACAGCCACAAAAAAAAAAAAAAAAAAAATCCCCTTGATGTGCAGACAGCCAAAGACGCCATATGTTACAAAAATGCATAAATCCAAAAAGGTCCACAAAGAGTAATAGGCATGACTACACAACTACATTATGGTGATATATGATACGGTGTAATAACATGTGTGATTACATATGAAGAGGAAATATATGCTTCTGTTAATGAGAACTAAAACATGAGTATCTGCCAGTAACAAAGAGCAGAAAATTAAATGAAGAACATTATGGATTGATATATCACAGTATATCATTCCAGTTATTCATTACAAAGCAAACAAACTACAAAGCCTAATAGAGTTTTTTTACACAATATTTACTGAAAGGTATTGTGTTTGAAGTTTTTCCTCTACAAATCTTTCCTTTGTCAGTTAAAAGTCTAGAGAAAAATACTAGACCAATACAAATAAATGTTTCTTAGCTCAYAAATATCACAATGGATCA
Organism: Eudromia elegans; assembly: GCA_003342815.1. Classification (NCBI taxonomy): domain Eukaryota; kingdom Metazoa; phylum Chordata; class Aves; order Tinamiformes; family Tinamidae; genus Eudromia; species Eudromia elegans. The sequence goes on from PTEX01000159.1 coordinate 642,132, forward strand.
GTGTCCACTGCTTCTCTTGATGACTGATGAAAGAAGAAAAAAATACCATTTTTAATAACTGTAATGTATAAACACAGACCATTTAATGAATCAGAACAAGAAGCTTTTTTCTAAGTAGATATAAATGGTAGGATCAAGACTGATGACTTTACTAGCCATAGAACGACCCAAAAATTTGATTTCCAAATGAAACGCAGTAGCATAACACTGTTACAGAGTATGCCAAAAAATTTTATATATATATATATATATATACACACACACACACACACACAAAACAGATATTCCTGAAAAGGATGTGTCATTTACATTTATGCTTGTCCTGTGCAGAAGACTAAACTTAAAGATGATTGCGAAATTAAAGGAAGAACCAGCTCTCAGATTTTTTCCCATGGATACATAGCTCAAGAAGTTAAGTATTTATTTGAGTCCTTGATTTTATGACCTGTAATGGCAAATGCTGTCATAATTCTTTTACTCATGTTTACTATGCCTCAAAAGGTATGAAAATTAGAAGAGCTCAGTAAGGGAGATTTATATTATTAATAGATTTGAATGCCATCACCTTCTGCTCATAACTTATATGCAATTCTTAGTCAGAATTTGCTGGAAACGTGGTCTTCAAAAAGAGTGGAGAATGAATAATGATATGTGGGAACAAGTCAGCCAAATACTCAGAGTAAAATTGTGGAATAATTTCTTTACCAAAACTTCTAAATTGACATTGTGGATGAAGGGACAAATGCAATCCTTTAAATATCCAGAAAAAAAGAAGTGGGAGAAGGAAAAGAGTTGTCTCTAGGCAAGCAAATTTTAACTTGCTAATTATTGGAATATTGTCTTCATTTCTCACACTAGGACCACAATTAGTGTGTTGAAAAGTAGAGAAGAGGTAGGAGAGCTAAGAAAATGCAGTATTTGGAAGGACTCAAGCAACAACAGTCAAAGGACCAAGATAACTATAACTTATGGGAAGAGAGAGGTTACTGTAGAAATATTTTCAGTCTAGCAGATGAAGACACAATAAGATATATCACTCATTGCAAGCTGCAACTATGACAATTTTGAAAGAAAAATATAAATTTTTAATCAATATATAATTTCTCTTTTAAGTAACAGCTATTTTTTTAACTCACCCACTTTGTATATTTATTGAAGAAGTGTTTTTCTAAAGTATCAGATAATTTTAGCAGCTGACTATGCTCTGCAGCCTTCAGCAGCGAATTCTAGTCCATTACAAMAAAGTGAAAAATTGTGAACCTTATCTTGTCTGTTAAGTCCTTAAATCCTAGTTCATTAAGTTTTAAAATATTTGAAAAATTTGAAAATGTAGGTCTTAACTGTTTTGCCTCAAAGGCAGACAAGGAAATCTGCACTATTTACCTATGAGTTGCTCTTGTAAATCTTTTAATGATCTGAATTTGAAATATTTGATGACTAAGCCCAGAATTACTTTTGAAAAAATAAATGTTTCTGTATTTGAATTGTTGTTCTCTAGATCTATTATTTGCTTGCCCATGCTTAATTCTAGGAGTGTGTCCCAGAAATAGCACTCTCCCTGGTATTCACAGTCTCAAGACTGTGGTACATTTTGCTCAGAGAGCTCAATTTGTCCTCCACTTTTCTTCATTTAATTCTGTAGAGGGAGCAAGAGGGAGAGCTACTGTTTAGGCTGCATTAGCAATTCCCAAAGTCAGCTATCGTAATTTTTTTTTTTTTCCTGAGAAAGAGAATTAACAGAAATTCCCTGACACCTCTCCTCTCAGGTTCTGTAAACACGACTAACACATAGAAATCCAGCAAGTTTGGGATACCATCGTCACTGCCACAAGTTCTTAGAGTTCCTCCAACAGAGAGCCAGAGCAGCCTTTCAGGACTCGCCTCATCCTGCATAACTAACTACTCAGAACAGGCTACCTTTGATCCTTCTTTTGCAAGTTTCTAGCCAAATGCCTTTGCAAAACTTTTTAAATGTTCGAGGAGAGGGAGAGAGATGCTTTCCTTCCTTTTCCTTCACCCTTTTGGAATGAATGTGGGAGAGAAAAAATCATAAGGCTACTATTAAATGTCATACAATTGAATTATTATTCTTTTAAAACATCTTTTTCTGCATGTTCATGGAAGTATTATAAGCAAAACGGACAAGAGAAGGAAATTCTTCTGTTAAGGTTTTGTTGCTTAGAATGCTGCTTCYGTTACTTTTTCTCCGTTAGTTTGCCCTACTGACTGGCAGATATTATTGGCATAAAAATGTAGCTAAGCATTACATCAATTTCCTATCACTGCTCAATTCCCCATTTTGAAAAAAACACCCATGCTTATGAAAAATGAGTACTATGTCATTCGGCTCTTTATTTTCGACATCTCAGTAATAGCTTCTCATATAATTTTGCATACCAGCCTCTAATGAAGGGCAACTACTTTAAAGTGGAACAGTAAATATGTTTAGCTGTGAAATTCATTCAGTTATTTGGAGATGGAACATTTAGGCTTGGATCACAAGGAAGGAACACTACAGTGAGCATCTATGGTTTGGACAGCTGCGAAAATGATGCCTGTTCATTTTGACTGCAAGGTAATTGTTTTGTTCAGAAGACAAAGTCTATTTTTTCTTTCCCCTTGAGAGACAAATTCACTTTGACATGAGCCAAGGAGTTATACTTGCCATAGCTCAGTCTCAGTCATGATATTATATRTATCTAACATCTTGCTCTGGCTTTAGTCCTGGCAGATATCCATCTTGCTTCTTTCCTCAGTGATAAAGAGAAAYACCTTCCTTCRTCGTCCTGACTGTAGCAGAAACAGTGTTAGCCCTAATCCCAAAAGGTATCCTAGCACTAGGTATGTTTCTAACAGTTTCTTATATTAAAGATAACGTTTTATTTTACTCTAACATATTATGCAAATAGCAGCGTTGCCTCTTTCACTTTATGAAGTCCTTCGTCTTATAAGAATGTACTTTGAAGCCCAAATACAATTTTTACTTTCAATATTCTYAGTTACAAAGAGCTGCCAAAACTAAAGCCAATGAGAAAAAAAAAATCAAWTTTTTTATATAAAGGTTAAATGCTCTTAAAAAATAAATTTATAAGCGTTATAAGAAGGCATAAGTGGATTGAAAACAGAAGGAAAATAAAAAAGAAAATAAATGTACCATAGTTGGAGATTGGATTACAACCAGGACAGCTGAAGGCAGCTCCTAGGATAGGATAAAATCAAACTGCTCTGACTAATCCAGTGGCACTACATTTGTTTAAATCAGATAAGAATTTAGCCATTTGTTTTTTCTCATCTTTCAGTTTCCTCTTAAAAACTGAGCTTTGCTGTACTACCACAAAACTGCTACAAATAGGTAGGTAGTTGTACCTTAAAAGCAAGTCGTGCATATTCCCTCAGACAATATCATATCTCTATTTTGTTCATCAGTAGTTAGCTTCCCATTAGGTTCTTACTATCTATTGTGTGTGGGACAGGGATTCTTTGTTCACATGTCAAGTTCTAACAAAACAGARAGTTTGCGGAATCTCTGCTGTTGGAGATACACACACAACCTCGGAGCACGTCTCAGAGCAACCTCTGTCTGACGGGTAAATCCCCTACTTTGAGCATGCTTTGAGCATAAGACACCTTCCACAGGTCTCTGGCAAACTAAGCTATTCTACATTTCTAAAATTGTATTGAAGACTGACTTAAAAAAAAATATTTTTTCATTTTTTTTCTTCTGCTAAAAAAGTAATGATTGTTGGTCACTTGGAAATATTTGGAAAACGCAGAATGTTATTTTTTATTATAAAATGCCTTGATATCAAATAAGACACTATTTTTGACTCTAGAGCTGAGAATGTTATGTATATTTTTGAAAATTCATTAATTTTCTGGGGGAATAATCAGGTAATAAAACTCAGGCTACAGACATTTAGTGGCCTGATTTGAAGAAATATATTAGATAGATATTGAAAGAGAATATTATTTGGATGATAAATCTTTTTGCACCTTAGTTATTATGACAGATTTTAGCCTAAACATGATGGTGTTTGTAGACTGAGGCTCAAATAGTATCAGATTTGAGACAAAATTTGAATCAATCAATTTGTATTAATTATGTCTGAATAATCCTGAAAACATAAATTGATCATCTGATCAAAATATCAGATCTTTGATCATTTGATAAAAATATATATGATCTTCAAAGCTTGCATTGTCTTGCCTATTAATTTCRGAAGGAGAGAGGATTTAGATTTACAAAGACACAACAAATTATGAATGCAAATTTGCTTAGATAACAGTCTTTGTGTGAACAATCAGATCTACTGTGCAAATTGAAAATCTGTTATGTTTTTAACTACAGGCTATAATTTTTACAGTATATTTTAAGAAATTCCTTAAGATTGGAAAATTGAAAAGTCACATCATTTCAAGAAAAGGGCAATATTTTCTTTCAGAATTACCTGAAAATGTAGATTTTTTTCCTTAAAACTCTGTTTAAGCCTAATATGGTTATTTAATTCTCAGTGTTTACTTCTGAATATTGTGAACTATTTTTACATTTAAGTAACTGTTCATTGGTCTTCTTGAGAATTCAGTTAATATAGCTGCCTTCATATAATAGAAGTGCTCATAATAATAGAAGTATTTAGATGTTTACCAATGAATCTTGTAGACTTTGACTATTTCTGATGAGTAACCCCGAAGAAAGTGACTCAACTTTTACTACAGATAGATAACTCTCTTCCTTGAGACTCTTGAAGAATCAGGGAACATAAATATTATCGAAATCGTTTGGTGAACACAGCCTGAAATACTCTCTGAATACTCTTTTCCCTAAGTAGCTATTTCATTCTAATAAGGAAAGAGCCTAGGAAAGAAGAAAAAAAAGGTCTCTGGACAATTTTTGTTTTAAAAAAATACTAAAAAAAAAGAAAAGGAAACACTAATTCATCATGAGTAAGTAAAGTGGATGACTTGCATAAGTGGGTGTCGTTCAATAAGTATGAGTTCACAATTTATTCTCAGASGCGTAGCTTGAAGAGAATGGGACAATTTAAATAATTCCTTTTAGAACAGAATTACATCTAAGATATTTACCCTGATCATGTCAATAGAAATGTGATTTCCTCAAAATTGTCCTACTAGCATGCCCCTCCATGCCATATCTTCTGATAACAGCACTAGTCCTAAGGCTCCCTGGTGAGTCTACTAAAAAACAAGGTTGACAAATCCAATTACAGATTTTATGGATTAGCTATTTGCCCATAAGAAAAAAAAAAGTTGGTTTCAATGCATTTTACATTACAATGTAAATTTCTATCTGGTGTTATCTTTACTACAACAAAGAACATTTTGCTTGCTGCCATCAAACATGGGAAAATAAATACTAATGAAAAATCTTAATATACAACGGAACTGAATGAAAGAACCAGAGTCTGTTTTTGTGGCTAACTGTGAAAAGCGAGGAATGGAGATATGCTCAGAAAATGATGCAGTTTCTTGGAGGAAAATATGTTTGCATATCTATATTTGTGTATATATGTTTACATACATGAATATGTATTTTCCAAGTGCATGTATGTATACACACACAGACACACACATTTTATTGATGAATTTAGTTTTTTAGCTTTGCCTAGAAGATATGTTTAGAGGTTGATTCGTATCAAAATAGTCATTGTATTATCAATATAACATTACGCTAGATCATACACTAGGACAACACACTGGAAGATTACTAGTGGTGAATGCTGAAATAAAAAGACAATTGGAAAAAGAAAACAGAGATTAGAACATTTCTGTGGCTCTATTTCTCTGAAAGGGAACAGATCAAAGTGGTAAAATTAGATTATTTGAGGAATGAAGAGGTAGGACAAAGAAAAGCAACAAGTAAATGAGGGAKTTGGGGAGAGAGGAAGAGAAAATGTGAGTTTTTTTGTTGTTAAATGGAAATGTTAAATAAGAGTCAGCATAAAATAATGTCTGGGAGTGCTTGGATCCAATTAGTTGAACATAAATACCACTAGATTTTGCAATGTTTAGAAGAAATGATGAATGAGGCTCTTCAGAAAAAGAAAATACCAATAACCAGGACTATTCTATGTAATAACAGAAAAATACAGAAGCTCTCATAAAGAGAAATGCAATTAAAATTTCTATTACTGCACATAAACCTAGAATATACAGTTTTATACTGCCAAAATTTGTAGAGGCATAAAGATGCATACTGGAATAGACATGGCTCTCAAAGTAATTAGAAAGACTTCACAAAATAGGCACAAATAACAAATATAATATATCAGTGAACTATCAATTTGATGTGGTTCAGCAGTGAGTCCTCTGGACTAAAATCTGTTTTTTGGAAACAATGTAGCCAGCTCAGAGGAAAGCAGAAAAGATSGATAACAAAGCTGTGTCATACAGAACAATACTGAGCTTAAAAGTTCAGAAAAGTAAGAGAAGGAGGATGTTTGCAACAGTTTAGAAATATTATATTCAAATACTTGTACCATAAAGTCTCTATATGCAATGAGGAGATCTGCATGAAATTAACGATCTATAGAAAGTGAGCTTGKCAAGCTAAGATACTGTGAACAAGAGCTGACTCTAGGCAATTAAACCCACAGTTTTTAATGCTTTACGAAGGATGTCATTAAAAAGAAGAAAAAAAAATCCTAAAGCAGAGATCATTACTACAAGAAGAGAACACCTCCCGCCCCATCAAACTCTCCTTATGTTAAATACACAATACTTAGTTATACCAATGACTATTGAGGTTTATTTATAGTGAAGCCTTGCACTGTAAGATAAAAACACCCTAGAACAAACTAAATTCCCTATATAACTCTGTATCATCATTTTATGTCAAAGAGGTCACTAAAATGAACCACTAAGGATGGACTAAAAATGTGAGGTATACATGAAATCCCTTTAATCAGGTAAGGCTAATAAAAAGGACAGTACCATAGTCTATGAGGTTATCAAAAATAATTAGAATAGCTACTTGAAAATTCAAACTTTAATTCTGAAAACTTTAATTAAAAAAGGATTTTCCCCCTTGTTCTTTTATGGTTCACAAAAGGAGATCATAAAATACTGGCTGATCCAGGCAATGTCTTAAATTCATAGACTGTGGCACAGCAGTTCCACTCTATAACGACTAGGTTAAAATTCAATGCAAAAATAAAAGATCTATTATGAATAGCTAAAATATGACAGCGAGTATCATTTTCTATTAATAGACTGAARTATATCCACTAAACCAAGTGCTCAAATTAGTTTGATGCAAATTAGATTAGTTGAGTAAAAATTAGAGTGAAGCATCTATGCTGATAAGCTTTTTTTCCTCAAAATACCTCTGACAAGAAAACTGTCAATAAARGCAGATACTATGACTTAGTAAAATAACTTCTTTAATGATATACTCTAAGGAAAATATATGCAAATGGATTCAGTGGTTAAAATGTATGCATGCCTTACATTTCTCCAAAAACTTTGAGAGTAATTTTGCAATTTTTTTCTCAAACTTAACTCTCCAAGTCTTCAGTAATAAGTTTTACTTAAGAAGAGTAAAAACAATCAAACTTCAGTAATGAGTTTTACTTAAGAAGGGTAAAAAGAACCAAACTGTTCATATCTTCATACTACTCAGAAATATTTTGGTGGGATCCCTCAAAGGATTTTTGAACCAATAGCAGTGCATTATGATGTATATATTTTTTAAAAATGCATTTACTAAAATCTGGTTCCAGCAGGTATTCATTAAATGTAAATGAAAGGTGTGTTTTCTATAAATTATGATTATAAATAAGGCATTCATTGCTAAGTAAAATAATGTTGCATTTTTACTAGGTATAGTTCAYATTATTACCTGTATGTGGTATGTACTTTTAGTGGATGCTTTATCGTATGTCACTTTCCAGAATTGGTTGTTTTCTTTTATGCACTACTTCTTACCAATAGGAAATTCATGAGTCTTCATAGGTTTCCATTAAACTTCACAAGCAAATTATTTTAAATGGTGATTTAATGAAAACAAAACAAAAAGCTTCGGCTCTGAAATCAGTTCTGCCAAAAACAATGGTGAATCAAGGTAATATTTTTATGTGAATATGTCCTGTTTACAACAGGAAGTTTATTTATTTATTTATTTATTTGTAAGCTGTATGCTCTAAGGAAAGTTCTTAAAACAAAGTGCTTAAAAACAAGTGCAAACATCACTTTATTGGTACATTAGCATTTAGTACCAATCCTAAATGATTATACTAAAGTTGCAGCTCAACAAGTGTTTCAAGGTATAGTTATATATAGTATATGTATAGTTTCAAGGTATATWGTTATATATAGTTTTCCATGCCAGAACACTTGCAAAAATTTTGGAACTCATTAGAACAACACTTTTTTTTCTGAAGCTACAGAAAGAAATACAGAATTAGTAGGATCAAACACATGAAAAAAACTGCAGAAGAAAAAAAGGTSAACATAGATTCAGAAAAACACAGAAACAGTTCAGCTTGTCACTGTACAGTCCATGGAGTCATATCACATATTCTAAATTCAGGAGGTCCTGAAATGATTTTTACTCCATGAAATGCTCTTAATAAAAATGTGTAAACTCTTTGATACATAAAAGATGATGAAATAATGAAAGGAGTTTTAAGAAGGGTACCTAATAACCATATTAGGGAACATGAAATGTTCTTATTAGCCTCAGTACAGCTAATGTAAGTTCTGCCTCACTGCAACAATGATTTCAAATCATTTTGTTATATTTCAGAAAAAGTAATTAAGATTTAATGTACAACTTGATTATTCATTCATGAGGCTTGATTAAATCTAATTTTTATTTTAATTCCTTTGTGACACAAAGAACTCTGGCAGTAGAGCATGGAGTTTTTTTACACACTTTTCTGAGGCAATTCAAGTAATAAAATCAGAATGAAGTTTGAAAAAAAAATCCACCCCTAATTGATAGAAACAAGAGTTTCCTTCTTGCTAAGATTTCTGCTTTTGGACTTCCAAAGCCTCTGCTAATCATAGACCCTATGTCTGTCTGAATCTTTAACAAATACCTTATTTCACCAATGCTCCTCTACCAAACTCAACTTGACACTTTGAAGATGAAACGCATTCACTTAAAATCCTCTTTGCTTTCTTTTTCAAGGTTTAGAGTCAAAAACTTTGAGAAACGATCTACTCAATAGTCTCACTGTAATAGTTTCTCTCCTCAAATCAATATGCACAGGTTCAGAAGAGTCAAAGAGAATTTGTTTGACTTCCATTTTCTGAACTTTTTGTTTTTTATTATTCTGCTCCAGTTCTTTGTTATCTGAATTTTTAATGAGAGATCTTACTGTGTCTATGATAATAAAACCAAAGCATCTCCCCATTTTTCACCAAAACCATAATTCCAAGAAGAGATCAGATGTAATTAATTTAAATAAATTTTAAATAAAATTAAAAATAAAAATAAATTTTAAATAAATTTAAATTTCTTTTATGTCAGGATGACTAAAAAGATATCTGCTTAGCATATCCTTCTTTAAAATCATGTCTGAGATTAAGATTTAYGAAAAAATATATGAAAATTAAAGGAAAAAAGAAAGACTATTGCTTTCAAATCTTCCAGTACATAGTGCTACTCTAAACTAGAAGATGAACAGCTTTCTATAAAGYATTGCTTTATGTATTTGAAACTCATTTATTTGTTTGGTTTCAAATGCTATCTAAATGTCACACAAGGAAACACTTTGTATAATAAGAAGTATGAAGTACTCAGAATTGACTGGAAAAATCACTAATGTAAAATAAAACCTGTTTCACTGAGCACTTCAGATTTTGGTGGAGAAACTGTTCTCACTAGTTGCTATCAAGTCAGYTATTTTGGCAGCCTCTTTAAAAAATATTTTCAATTTTCTCTAAAATTATTTCAAAGAAAATTACTATATAAATTATATACGAGCATTATATACAGATCCACACAGTCACCTCCCTTCTTATCATTTCCCACTCTAAATAGTCTTAAAATCTCAAAGGACATTGAGTAACATCTATACAGAATTAATCTTTAAGAGTGTCTTGATTTTATTTTCTAAAATTTCTGATTTTATTTTACAGGTCAAAATCCTCATCTATGAAAACAAAAATATTATTTGAAAACTGTGTCAAAGTCTCATAGCAACCATCCTCATAGCATTTTGAGAAGAGAAAAATAYATCACACACAAATAAAACTAGAAAAAATGTGAAACATAGCAAGTTCARCCATTTTGGTATGGTTCATATTAAAATTTTACACAGTTCAAATAGCTATGTGGACAGGATCAAAAGTGACAGTCTACGGAGAGAGTAAGAGTGCCTCAATGTTAACAGCAAAGTAYTGAATTTCAGAGTTATCTCACGCATGAAGAAATAAACTAGTCATTGCTCACAGGTGTATTTCATGGACTCTGATCCTGAGCTCGAGGAGGAAAAATACTCTAGCATACACTTAAAAATATATAAATGGTTGGCTATTATAAAATGGGGTAGTTGGCAACACAGAGCCTTAATGAGAAAATGGGAATGCTGGGGTTTACAGATGATTTATTGCCAGCATCCTTTCTAAAATGAGAYAAAATGCCCAGTGAGATTACACAGCCTACTCCCTGACCTTGCTGAGATTTGTCATAGGAGCAACTGGACCACAAAGCAGATTCCCAAAGGATACAAATACCATATTTATGATTTACTTGGCCTTATTTAATTGAAAAATGGTTATCTAGTGTTATTGTCCTTCCCTGTGAATAAAAATACTCTGGAAAGTTTGTAGGACCATAAAGTTACTGAGAAATGTTGATATATACAATCCATAGCTTATCTAGTATTACAAATAAGACCTTTGAATTAGGTCAGCAAAAAAYAAATCTAATCTTTGAACAGGTTTATTTCCTTATTGTTTAATCAAGTGAAGAGAGTTATAGCAAATAAAGAACAGACAGAAAATTTATCCATGGAGAAATCCCGAACTGATATTTAACATTCTCCAGTAACAGCTAACTCATCTATCCTTTCTAGGTTACTAGAAAGATAGATTCAAATCTATCCTTTCTACATTGGTTTTGCAATAATATTAATTGCAAATAATGAAAACTAATTTAATTTTTATAATTTATATTTATTTTAGTGAAAGATTGCGATCCAATAGCTTTTGAACTCAAGTTTAAAACGTTGAAAAGAGTCACTCAAACTAGTTTTGTGTTCYTTGCATAGATGTAGTTAGATTATATTGTATCAAGATAGACAAATGAATCATAAGATATATTGCTAAGTGTTCTCTGTGACTGTCCAGAAAAATTTACATATGAGATTTTAACAATTGTGCTTTAATAACATGACTGTCAGGGAGTAGAGCTGTTCCAAGGTTTGACAAAACCATTATATTTTTATTAGTTTTTTCTTTCTTTCTTTAAATTTTTTCTACTCTCTATTCAAACATCCAAATTCAAAATTAAGTGGCTCTTATAATATGTATTATTTTTTCTCCAATAAAACACGTAAGTTTAATTTTCACAGCAAAAGTATTAATAGTGACCATTGTTACCTTCAGATAAGGTTAAAGATGTCACACTGCAAACTTTGCCGACACTTTTAATTTTAATTTAGATTTATAATTTAGATAGAAATAGACTAAAATTTCAGAAATTAAAAAAAATTGAATCTGTTAATGGTTGCACATGAATGTTGAACATAGGGCTTACAAGCATAWTGTAACATAACTAACATCTTATAATCCTTATGAAAAATAGTATTTTATGAAAAGCAGATACTTAACATGTCCTGGAAAGGAAAATTCTAWAGCTTTGAAGACTGAGAAACACATAGAGAGAAAATATCCATGTATTGCAATGTCTAATTAGCCATTTTCATGTGAACTGTGACAATTAATCTCTGATATTTACTGTGAGGAATTCATGAATCTATTTATGCTACTTAACACAAGTGGTAAACCTGAGCTCTGATCCTGGTTTACTCAACAGAAAGTCAGTAATACTTGCCTAAAAGAAAACTGCACCTTAGTGCTAAAGCATCAGTATTTCAGAAGAAAAATATCTTCAAAAATGTTCTGAAATATTTGTTTTCTCAGTACTTAAGTAATAATTCCAGTAAAATATAATATGCAGTGTTCACACTTACTCCTTTTTTTGAGTCTTTCTCTTCCATGATCATAAAATTTTTATRTTAGACCATTAGGTTATTAGAATATGCAATAACTGTTAAACAACAGAAGAAAAGAACAATTATAAACAAATATCCTTTTTCATTTARATGGGCACAGAAAAACACACATAAAAGCACCTACAGTATTTCACAAACATGTATTTGCTTGATGAAAACAGTAGGCAAGATGTAAAATAATTAGGCAGTATCATATAGGTAAAAACAGCATGCTTTTAAAAGCACGTTTTTAGATTCAWAGTAACCAGAGAAAACACCTGGTCACTGAAAGTTCATGGAAATGAACCTCTTCAGCAGTGGCCCAAATATTTTACTGCAACCCTGCATTTTCAAACACAATCTCATCTGYTGCCATAAATATAGAGGTCTCCTATGTGGTCTGGAGCCTTTCCAATACCTGTAGATTCTGGTAGAGGTACACTCGGACCCTGCAAAGACTTCTGCCTATTTTTCTGTAAAAATTAACACTTTCTTGGTTTATCGTCTTAAAAAGGTAAGAACCACTAAGAAGCAAGAACATTGCAGTTTGAGAGCACAACTATTTCTACCYCTGTTTCTATAGTATGGCTGGCAGCAGGGACATTAACAAGGCTCAAATATCCAGCTGCTCTCCTGCCTGGTATAGTGGGGACAAGATACTAAAAGAGCGTTTATAAATGGAGTTTTCCTTTTGCTTTAACATATTGCTAATTAACACGGCCTAAACCTTAGGAGATCTATAGCATTTAGAGTTTGTTAAAGCTKCAAAGTACATGAATATGCTGTTATAAGAAAAAAGAGCAGCTGTTGATTTTACTGTGTCATAAAAATATTTGTATTACCATGACACAATGCTGTTTCCCTGATCTTTCTCTGCTTACTGTGTAGAACATCCATCTCTGTCAAAAACAAGCTATCATGTTTATTGGTATAATCTGGTGATACAAGGTTAATACTCGGTAGAGATGATTCACCAGAAAGCTAAAGAATAAAACAGCTGACCATTGCATTGCATCCAGGARGACTGAAATTAACTCAGAGTGCAAYAACACAAAGGAGTGCAAGTTTTTTAGGTGGTCTGCAGAACTTGTGTAATGTTATTCAATGCAGTAAAACCATGCTTATGCAATAAAATATGMTACTACAAACTTAATATAGCAAGTGGGTATATTTCTGTGGCAATGTATGATAGTCAGCTCAGTCCTAGCATCAACTGTAACTAKGCATGAAGCTGAGTCAGTCTCCTGAGGAGCTTATTTGTAGTATATTACATTTCTGTGTCAGACTGTTATTCCAGAGCATAATCAGTCTAGCGAACATTTGGAAAAATCAAAATTTTCTTATTACTTTACAGGGGTATAGATTTAGCATTATTTATTATTGTTTAACATTCAGCTATTTGMGAATCACCTGCTCGGTTCAGCCTTAGGGCCCTCTAAGGGCCTCGTGTTGAGCAGCAAACAGATAACAAAAAGTTATCTGGGTTATCAAGAGCAGAGACAWGTTCAAGGAGCAGATTTTTTCAAACATTGTCTTCCAGGTCAGTTTTCTTTCAGTTAATATTTTTAATGTTAAATATTAATGTAAAAAAATATAAATAAAATGTAAATAATACAATTTATTTTTGATGCCAGATATCATTATCTATCCTACATATTTTTATTCTCTCCAAGAGCAATCCAGCACGGTGTATACAGGCACAGTACATACACACACAGCCCAATTACCTGCTCAAAAATACTCTTCCTCATAGAGTTTCCTTCCCAGAAGCTTGATTTTTTTATTCCAGCAACACCACCTTTTGTCCATATTTCCTCTTAACACTCCCACAACTGACTCTGAAAATAGCATTTTTAGTTTGAAACACTGATAGAAAATAACATCTTTAAAATGCTTTTTCTATCAATAAATGTTGTTGCAAGTTGTATAGTGTATATGTCAGTGTATATATAGCATCTGATCTACCTATATTAAAATTACCATTCTGACCCAGCTGTTAAATACATATCATGTACATGTTTTTAAAATGAGTAAACTGAATTTGAATATTGYCTTTGGCTTCTACCTGCTCACACARAGATTGATGTGGCTTTGAATCTTGTTTAGTGAAACATGTTTAAGACAAGTGGAGTGGTTTTCACATAATTTTAGCAGGATGTTACCTAAAGTGGAAAGTAACATCCAGTATTATTTGAAGCTCTTCTCTAAATGTTTATATACATTTAAGCTTTCACTTTTGAAAGTGTTTAACTCTGAAGAGTAACATTCTTCTTTCCACATCTCAAACTAAAGTTGTCAGATTTTATTAGATGTACATCTTTGTACTATATATGCTAGGCTACACAGAGAAAACCCATTTTCCTAGCTACCTTGAAATTCTTCCATTAAATGTTATGTGACACTTTATGRACAATAAGACATTACATACAACTTTCTCCTAATCACAGACAAGGACATTTCTTTATCTTGATGTATTTTTCCCRTTCGTGTGTCACTGCCAATAAAACACACGTCATAGAACTGGAAAAGCAATATAGTACAAAGATGGTTTAAAAATAGGCCATATATAACTCTCATTCCAGAACTGTAATTTGAGTCCTATAAAATCTGTGAAACTTTTGCAGTGAAAACTGATATTGAATGAATTTTTTTTTGATAAATAAACAGCTGATATATAACCAGCATTTTTGCTCTCCAAATACATTTCTTCTGAGCATAAGTGCATTTCATTGTCTCACTGTCCTTCATACTTAYGGAAAAGAGAGTTGATGGATTGATGCATGAACCACATGCTCATTTTCCACACATTCACACCCCAGAACCCAACACTGATTTTATTTGTGCAGGCATTATTTATTTCTCTTTGTAAATAAATGAACAAATGCTCAGCCATGTTTTATTATTACACCTTAACAATCAGTACAAATGAAAAATAAGATCTGACATATCTCTAAAAAAGTTAAAACATGGCCCTTTCTTTCTACCGTTATTCTGTGTCTCTCCAAAATCTCAGGCAAGTAGATTACTCATGTGTTCACACTGGTCTAGATGAAATACAAAAATYCAAATTCTCTCATCCTCTTTTCTCTCTTTTGCTATTCTTTCCTTTCTTTTTATTTATTTATTTATTACTTCATATTTGACTGTCTCAGCACATGCAGCAAAGGGCAAGAAGTAAGTATTTTGTCAAGGTATTTCTTAAACTGATTTTTTATGCTGTTAGAAACTGTTACACATCAGCCATTTAACAGTTAAACTCTTACGGTCAGGCTGAAAATATGCCAATTTTGCTTTCTCTGTGAGGAATTCACACACTAGTTAATTGCACAGTAAAAGATAACCAACACTGTCCTCCTACAAAGTTTGTGTTCCTGTTATTTTGTTCAAAACCTAAACTACGCAATCCAAAAATGATCCCACAATTCTCCCATACTAAAAATATAGCCACAGATAACCCTGTAGACAGATACATTTACTGTGGCAAAACAACAAAACATGTTGAGTTCAATGCTGACTACGCTCCAGAGAAAGGTAAATACTTCAGATATGCATTTTTAAGTTATTTTCACATGGATTAAGCCAAAGCTTAATGAAGTAACAGGAAATCTTTCCTAACTCATTTCTCCTTTCAAATTTTCCTCTTTTATTTTAATATCATGATTTTTTTTCTTACTTTTTTAATAGTAATATTCTGTAATTCTKATGTGACTCAATCTCGCTTTCCAGSGCTATTATTTTTTTAATTTCTGGACTTTTTTTTTTCTTTACCATACTATGTTTTTGATAGTAAGTGCCACTTAGAAAGATTGCAACATATTCTTGATGACTTGTTTTTGTTTCCTTGAAATGCAGACATTAACAAGCCAATAACTTACTTTATGAGAAAGTATGKTTTTTTTTKTAAAGGACCAATCTTTGATTAGTCTTACCTAACATTGAAGCAATTGCTACAAACAAAAAACATGGCAGTCTTACCTTATTATGCAAAGAGCTCTTTCTGTTCCAGAAATTTTAACTATATTATCGCTAAACAACATTAAAGATCTCATTATTTTAAGGGTGAAATATTTCTTTCAGTATATTGTATTTCAAGGAAGAAAATAACTTTTATTAAAGCATGGGGAAACCGTTCACAGCATCCGGATCTATTCTCATATTAATGCCTGTCCATAGGAAAACAGCAGTTTTCAATCATTGCAATTATATTGTACTCCTGACTGATCACACACAGATAAAACATCTGTTTTACAGATCTAGTACTTGAATACATTGGATGTAAAAAGGACGAAATAATATACTGTCAGTTGTCAGGTGAATGACAGACATTTTGGAAAAAAATTMATTTCAAGTGGTTGTCAAGACAGTTACCACTAGCTTTACAATCCTATTTTGCATATTTGTTTTTGATCTAAATCTGAACACAATCATTCAGTGACATAAGTCTTCTTTTGTTCATTATCTGACTTCCTGGTTTGAAGGACAGAAGCTTAAAATAGTTGTCCACTCTGAATAAAAAAAAAAAAAAAAAAAAAGAATTGAGAAGAATAAACTCATTCTGTCTTCAGGAATTTTGCACATGATTGCTTAAGAAAATGTATTTCCAAAATGATCTTCTAAACCACAGAAGCAGATCATGGTTTTTTTTTTTTTTTTTTTTTTCCCCCCTTGATTACGATGGACGTGCCACAATCTTACTGCCTCTGTGGAGAAAGCCAGTATTTCTTTTCAGAGAAGAGCATACCTTTTGAATGACAATGAGTTTTCAGGAGCTATCATACTGGTCCTCTATATAGCCAGCTGATGGATCACTAATACCTGCTTTTATTAATTTCATTTGCAACCATCTTACTAAATCCTTTCAGCTTGTTGTTGCACAATGTCATAGGATCTAATCTTTAAAAAAAAAAAAAAGTAAAAAAAAAAGGAGGAGATGAAAGCAATCCTTTCTAGAAGATTACATGTGAAATATAAACAGATATTATTTGGACATCGGGAATAAAAAGATCAATCAAGGCATAAAAATTCTTTTAGCAGTACAAACCACATGTATCTTTCTGAAAACTGAGACTTTGGTAGGTCATCAGTTGTAAAAATGCTAGCTGACTATTATCTTTGCTCTTGAGTGAGTTTTGCCTCTCGTCTTGAAATTGTTGGTTCTGTTCCTTTCTGCTTAAATAAGACAGGTTTAAATCTATTATGCACAATCAGAGTGAGACAAAACAGTCTTTTTGTYCAGTCTTTATAAAAAATGTAATGGATATAATGCCTGCTGAACATCTGGGGAATGTTTTCTATTGGATTATTGAAATTATTCATGATTCACTTGGTTACTAAACTGTGATATGTAAACACATCAGAACTATATTTAACGGGACACTCAAAATGGATGTGAAAAGATACTGAGCAGATCTGCTTTTCCCCTACAAGTGGAAGGCCTACAGAGTTCATTACACTTTGCACTATGTAAAGCAGGGTTCTCTGGCTTCATCTTTTAGTAAAGAGTAACCTCACTTTCACCTTTTGGCCAAATCTGAGTAGGGTGTTGATCATATTGATTCTGAAAAAAAAGCTGAGTGTGCGTTAATGATATGGACAATTTATTCATAAAATTATTACTTACCTACTTAATACCAACTAACTAATTAATTCAATTTTCTTATCAGATTCCTTCAGTGCTTTTTCTAGAGTAAATCTGTGGGTTATTGTTTTCCTGACAGAACTATATCTTGATGTCCACTATCACAGCTTGACAAAAATAAGAGTTATGGACCAGGATGATAGTCATAACAGTAGTACTATGAAGAAAGTGATTTTCTATGAGAGCCTGATGAAAATAAATAGACAATGTTCACTGATAATAATAAAAAGAATGTAAAACTGATTTTCAAGCTTCAGAAACAAATAAAAGGAAGCTTGTGAACAGAAAAGAAAAAGAAATCATTTGTGCTGGCCTATAGTTTTCTCAAAAAAAGAAAAAAAAAAGAACTTATCTAAAAAGAATATAAATGACAATTACAGGCCACTTAGATTTTTCTTTGTTTAGTATCTTTTTTCCTCAGAAGCATTCATACCAGTATATGAGACTTTAGGAGTATGTAATTAAACACACYCAGAATGGGGAAATTATAAAGCAAACTTAGCCTAACCACCTTAATGACCTCTTATTTCATGTGTAGATGAAATGGACAAGTCTTGCGTTTAAAACATCATATGCATTCATCTTCAGCTCTCAAATTATCTCCCATGAATCACCAGAGTCATTCATCTTTATCAAGTCTCCGTGAATGCTAACAACAATAACTAGTGACACTAGTGACAACGGCTACACGCTGGCAGTCAATCACTCCCTTMGCTTTGAGTTTTTGGAGTACTAGGGGTACCAGTACTAATCCCTCTGACACACAGTGTTGGTCAGGAATGTCACTGTAAAAAAAATGCAGCAAATAGGTCATTTGATCCAAAACATACCTGTACTATTTCCTATCAGTTCTATTCACGATGGAGTATTATCATCATCATATCAGGGAGGACCTAGCTAACTACCATTTCAGCAAGTTTATTTCGAACAAAAGCCACAAAAATGAACCATGTTAGCCTACTCCCTAAGAAATAATAAAACATGTCCTAGCCAGATGGTTTAGTCACAGTAAAGGAGTCAAGAGAATAGAGCTCTGAAAGTGGAGTAATTAAGAAAGCTAAAGATATGTAACTATCTTTCCTAATCATGACCTCTGAAATCCCTGAAGTCATGTTGTGAATTTTTGAGTAGTTACAGATAAATGGGTTCAAGCTGTCTTCTCTTTTATTAATGCTGCATATAACTCGATTTTTAATACAATGATTTTTTCAGCTAGAAAAAAAGGAACATATTTTTATACTAATTTTATCAACTAAGTATTAAAGTATTAAAGTTAAACTTGTGATTTTGGAATACAGGGACGTATTTATTTTTTGTGATAACAGAGAATGTTAAGGTGGTCAAGAGAGTTTAAAAATATAAACAGATAGAAACTGGAAAATGTTAGTTCTTAAGTTGTACTGGATTTTATATATCTTGCTTTAATTATTGGCATCTAACTGTTCCTGGATTTAATTAAAGCTAATTTGATAGCTTTAATGTTATATAATGTTATGGTAAAGACTAAATAGTAAAAACCTCAAAGTAGTTTCAATAGCCTAATATTTGTAAAAAAATTGCCCCTAGTACATGAAGATTAGTGGAGGAGCWGTAGGAATTCTTCAAAGTATTTTGAAAAGGACATTTCTAAGATAAGGTTAACGACTGTGAATTAAGGTTGTCAGAAAGTCTAGATTTAGTTCTAGACCAATTTGTAATTATTAAATCTGCTTTCTTGGGCAAATATTTTGATAGCACATGTATAAACATTTAAATTTATAGATGTTTATTTCCTGTCCTGTCATTTTTTAATTGGATACTGTGTTCCCATCATATTTTAGCCTAGACCTTATGACTATATTTTCTTATCTGACATTTGGTGTTTCTGACTGCATTTAGGAAAGGAGTTAAACCATCCAACCTAAATGCATTTTGGAATACAAGATTACTTTAATAAAAATTGTAAATATTTTTCCAGGTTCAACACATGTCACTGGGTGGCAAGATAATTAAGTTTCTCTGCAAGGTACACCATCCTTAATTCATTTGGATTGCAAGTAAACTCTATTACAATGATAATATATTTTACATTATATATACAAAGTTCCCAAAGAGACATAATATCCTAGAAATGTAACCAACTAAACTGACTCTGAGATCCTCAAGAACTGCACTGCTTTTGGTTGTCTGTAAATGAATTCTTAGCGTAACATGAATCTTCTGCATGCTATAAATAAATGCTGCTTAACTATAGGAAAAATATTATCTTTTTAACCCATACAACAGAAACACAGCCTTCTCAGAAATGAAGGTTGGAGTGAATGAAGAATRGTGAGTTGAATTCCCAATTTGAAAATAGGCCAGAGTGATGCAAGATAAATTCTGCCTTCTGTTAAAGTCCCATAATCTCACTACAATCAACAGGAAGAGTTCTTACCAGCTCAATACTGGTTAAACTCTTTGAGCCTCTAGAATAAATAGCTGTGAGTGGTCAGGACCTTGGGCATAAGCCTCTTTTATAGAAGGAATGGTGTATTTTCACTGTCAAAACATTCAATACATTATCTTTGAGTAATTGACTCAGAGAAGTTTTTCCAGTCTTCTGGACAGTAAGCAAATTTTACTATGACAACAAATAGCTTAGAAAACCACCTGCCTTATTTGGGGCAGCAGGGGGAAATCAGACAGGTATCACATCTAAAATGCTCTGTATTCAAACACTAATCTAAACACTATTATTGCATACACTTTAATAATGTTTGTGTTTGAAATGCTTGAGGAACTTGACACAGTGGTTATATATTACATCAATAATATACCTTATGGCAACTGCTGAACACAAATAAATAAATTGAAACATTTAAAGAGTAATACTAACAAAAATCTATAACGGGTGTAAAATTGTAGTGCCCTTTAAGTCAGTAAAAAATACATAAATTTGTAAGGATTATATATTAGATCTTGAAATGAATACTCAAAAGATATGAAGCTAAATACATAGTATTACTTTTTGAAGTATAAAAGCCATTATTTCCTATTTTCAGTAAAAACTGTTATTGAATAGAAGCAATTTCAATTCACATCTTCAACCAGCAATATTTGATTCTAAAATAAAAATAATTTATTTGTATTAAGACTTAATAATAGATCATGTACTCAAGATCATATATGACAGTGAAGAGTTATAACCTGAAATGCAATCTATGCAATAATCAATTTAAATTAAGCATCACTTGTTGTCCTAAGCCAGTATATATAAATATACTATCATTCTTCATATTCTCTTATCTATTTTAGAAGTACTTTATAACTTTGCAGGAAGTTTCTAAGAATTTTGTGGTTGGCCAAATGTTCWGCCAGCAGAATTCTCTTTTAAATGTAATGCCTAAAACCACCCAACAATTATGCATGGATATCAAACTTTTGATTGTTTTTCTCTAATTAAAATCAAGCAACTGCAACCCACCCACATTCTTCCTGAACATTCATTTGCTACAAAACTCTTCTTGTTTTATTCTCCAGGTTTAGATCCTAATGGCTTTTGGCTTTCATGGTCTTATCTACAGTCTTTGTAGACTGGTTTATTTTTAAAATTGCCTCTTCTTGGAGTTCTTCATAGGCTATAGCTTTCAAGACTATATGGTCTTCTTTCATTGTGCAGTAAGGGTGGAGCCCTTACTGCACAATGCAGTGGTTTCTCTCTGAGCATTCAGTAAGTTTGGTTACACTCAACTTCTCTGAGCTCTTCATTCTGTGGGAGTTTCCTAGATGCTCTTACCTAACAATTCCCCAAGGAAGCTGTGATTCAGTCTCCTAAGATTCTGAATTCCTCTGCAAGACTTCATGTGAATCCTGAATTCAATCAGATGACATTTGCTACACCTCAAGTTGCCAAGCAGACCATACAGCCCCACAAAGACCTTCAAAGACTCCTGCTTAATGTCTGGTTACAGTGAGAACTTGCCTATTCCATGGAGCTGATGACAGAGTGAGTCTATAGAGTTCACCTACCATAGGTGAGGYTGCCAGGCCTGAATCTGGGCCCCAGTGAAGAACAATAGGCACACTCCAAATCCCAAGTCTGCAATAGTCATAGAAACAACTTATGTGTCACTGAATCATGTTATATGGTTTATCATCACCATCTGTTGTTCTTCCATGAGCAGCTCTTCCCAATTTTGCTTGTACCCCGTGGTCCTCAGCTGTCAAACAGTCTCAGAGATGTCTGGCCACCCGGTCAGTGGATGCCCAAAAATCCCAACAGTGCTGGATATTATTTTACTCCTTTCTCCACACAATTATCCATTCATCAGGCAGAAAATGGTGCTTTTCATGGGTCTCTGATGTGGCGCCATGAACTTGTAATGGTGAGTCTGCTGTGCACTTCCACCCTCCATGCTGTGCACCGAGAAAACTTGTTTCCTTAGTCTTCACCCTCTTGTAGGTCTTTTGGAGCCATTACATGTAGCAAGCACACTGAGTAATCAACACCAAAATTTGAAAAGCACGAGTCTAATCCTGACTGTATTGTTATCTCATCTGCAACTGGAAGCCCTGAGGGGCAAACTTCATGCCTTTTCCCTGTCTGAATGCACTGCACTATGGCAGTTGTTTCTGTGTTGCTGTGCACCACACTGTTCTGAAATACATCATTAATTACTGAGACTGCTGCAGTGAAGTGACTTTACTTTTTTATCTCATTTTCTGATGCTCATACCTCAAAACACAGCACTTCATTGATTGTCCTTCATGCGGGACAAGATAGTTGAGACAAAAAACARTGTCTATATGCTGCTAGTCTAAAATGAGTATTAAAACAATCCCACAGTGATGTGTTATTTTAGCTATACAACCAGCCTGCCACACTTTTAAATCATTCACTGTTGTCTGCTCCATGAAAAGAGGGAACTGTATTTATCTAGCTCTGTGTTTATCAATATTTTTCACTACACTGAAGATAGATCGGTTAAATGAACAAGACTTAGTGAAACGATCTGACTTTCAGACATCTTTTGTTCTTTCTACTGCATGTTTTCTGTAAGCCTGCTTTGATTACAGATTGTCCCCCAAAAGATTTTCTTGCCCATTTATCACTTGAGTGCTATTAAAAAAAAAAAAAAAGTGGTATCTGATATATGAATGTAGACTATACTAACACTCCATCTCTTCATCCTGGTTGTTATGAATAACAATGAATAAATTGAACAGGACCGGACCAAGGACTGACACCTGGGGGWCACCACTATCCACAGGGCTCCAGCTGTACTCGGCACCGCTGATTACTGCTCTCTGGGCCCTGTCATTTAGCCAGTTCCTAATCCACCTCACTGTCCACTCATCTAACCCACTCTTCTGGAGCTTGCCCAGGAGGATGCCGTGAGGGACGGTGTCAAAAGCCTTACTGAAGTCCAGATAGATCACATCCACTGCTCTGCCCTCATCTATCCATCTAGTCACCCCGTCGTAGAAGGCTATCAGRTTAGTCAAGCATGATCTCCCCTTGGTGAACCCATGCTGGCTACTCCTGAGCACCTTCTTCTCCTTCATGTGCCTGGAAACAGCAGTCAGGATGACCTGCTCCATCACCTTCCCAGGGACAGAGGTCAGGCTCACCGGCCTGTAGTTGCCCGGCTCCTCCTTCTTGCCTTTTTTGAAGACCRGGGTGACAYTGGCTTTCCTCCAGTCCTCCGGCACCTYCCCCATTCTCCAGGACCTTTCAAAGATGATGGAGAGCGGCTCGGCTACRACATCTGCCAGCTCACGCAGCACTCTGGGGTGCATCCCATCGGGGCCCATGGATTTGTGGGTGTTGAGTTTATATGTATATATATATTGCTCTGTACCTTTTCAAGTAAAGCAACATGTTTTCCAAAATGTTGTACAACAGTTTTCATGCTTTTCCCTACTGAACACAAAAATGTTGTGGTTTTATTTAAAAATATAATGAGAATGATACCTTAAGTGATATTCCAGGAAAGAGCATATATTCATCAGTAGAAGGAGAGACTAAAGTAAAAAGCATACATAGTAGTTATAGGCTTTATTCCAGTATTGTCTAAAGTTTATGAAATTAAGTGAAACTCCTAAGCAGTATTCAGAACCTAAGGTGCATTTGAAAGCATTCAGCCCAAATATATGAAAGAAGGCTGACCAGATATATCCAGTTATTCCCTGGAGGTTCACCACCGAAGACAAAAGTGTCCAACTCAAGTTGATTTCCAAGGTTTTCTAAGGACTTGGTAATTACACTACAATTAAATATTCTTAACATACAAAAGTACAACTACAATGTTTGTCAAACTACAATCCAAAGAACACAAAAAGATGAAAAGAAACAAAGGCAATAAAGGCAGTGAAAAAAAAAAAAAGCGTGTAAAAAGAGGGCTGATTCCTTTGGCTGAGGTGACGCTCATCAGCTCCAGAGAAAAGTCATGAAGTTCTCCTCAACCAAATAGAATCGCTATCTTATTTCAGGATAATGGTTACACATCCATGGTTACATCTCCAGTGAAAGAAAAATAGTTTTGAAACCAAGTTCAGTATGCAAATTTACTGATAAAAAAAATGCGAGGATCACTGTAAGTTTTTTGTTCTTTAAAGACGAAATCTGCGAGCCTTAAAATTTGCTTCAGAAAAAGAAAAGAAAAAAAAGGAAAAGGAAAAGGGAAGGATTTCTTAGGGAGTAAAATTTAAGTTTTAAAAKACTCTCTTACTTCTGTATATGCAGCCTAAATCTGTTGCTGTATATGTCCTGGATAGAYTTTAGATCACTTCATGTCAGTACTTGAACTGTATCCTTGAGCAGATCATATATGTGCTTAGCAAGCTCCAAAGAATAATTTAATGCTCAAAAATGAACCTCTGTATGTATTATTGAATATTTCCCCTTGAAAAAAAAGAAAAATCAAAGTAATAAGCTTATGATTTAAGCAGTGATGAAGCAGAAAACTATCTACAAAGTCATCTATCTTTGAAAAGTCTTTCTTTAGAATGAATGTTTCAATTGGCCTTACTCACAGGAAGTTCATCCAAAGATTCACATAGGTATTCCAAGGCCGAGAGCAGGCTTTTGAGTGCTGCATCTTATCTCCTATACAGACCTCTGCTATAGCTGTTAAAATGCAGACTTGGTTACTATGTTAAAATGAAAGTTAACCATATCAGAAATGCAACATATGAACACTTTTTATAGACTTAATGAGATAGGAGTTAAATATATGTTAACAATTGATGAAAATGAGTGGTTCTATTTATATGAAAATTATATTTTGAAGTAAGTCGGAATAATAGACACTTCAAGAACTGTTGAAGAGGGAGGGGTACACTTTACAAAATCCATTCTTTTTTCTCTAGGGTAGTCTGTATGCTTTGAAAAAGAGCTTTTCTCTAAAAGCTTTTCCCAAACAGCTTTAATGCTGTTCCCAAAAGTGAAAATGCAATGTAGAGAATTAAACAAAACAACAATAAAAACAAATCTTTAACAGCTTAAACAGTCTTTTATATGAATTGCTTCAAAATTTCCTTGGGTTAGTCATCAGTGTGAAGGCCAGCACATTTCAACATGGATTTTCAACAAAATAACTTTTATACAGACAAATCATTCAACTCTCAGTTACAAGTAGGCTACCAGCAAAGAGAAGAGGAAAATTATGATTCCTTGGACATCTATGTCTTTTGTAGTGCTGGATGAGATTTCCATGCATAGTCTCTCCAAGCACATTATTGGAACGCATGTTGAAGTACCACATTCCGTAGAAATMCTTAAAAAATAAAAGTATTACTAAAGCTCCCTTTCCAGCAAGTGATMATCAATAAAACTGAGTTGATACTGAAGTCACAACTTTCAGCACTGCAGATCATGCTCTGAATCACTCTGAATGGGCAGTCCAGCCCATTCCTTATCAAAGGGACAAACACTGTTTCATATAAACATAAAGGAAGAGATGACTCAGAACGCAAGGCCATAAAGGGCAGCCAGTATCACCCAGTTCAGTCTCCTAACCCCTTCAGCAAGACCTTARAAACAGTTTGCCTTCTGAAACGAGTAGTTTTCTTGGAATTAAGCATTTTATTTTCAAGGAAGCTCACAGAGTACAAGCACCATAGCTATACCAAAGGTCTTTTTAGATCCATGTCTGACAGACATTTCAGACGTTATTACTGGAAAAGAAGTCATAACAGTAGGAGAGAAAAAAACCTTTGCCAATAAAGACATATAGAATTTTTTATTTTATCTCATATATATCAAAAATAACCATTTTTTTTATAGTAAAACTATACTATACCTTGCCTATCTTTTCCTATTTACTCTTTTATAGGTGATAGCTACACTCAAAAACATGTTCTTGTTTATTAAAAGTAGTCATCAATTACTCATTTTCTTTTCAGGAGAGGAACAGAAGGGGATTTGCCTCTCTTATTTAGAACTTTCCTTTTTTTGATCATATGAAGCRTAATGAAGGACTCAGATATTATGGAATAAGATGTAAGAGAAAACAAGGATCCTAGCACTCACACAAAGCTATAAACCATGTATTGTTTGGACATATGTACTCAAAGAAGCTTTCTTTTGTTCAAGTAATGTGAGTTGCAGCAAAGGTGCAGACTGTTAGAGAGCTACCACTTTATTTACAGAAACGGTAAAATTTAGGAGAGGTAGAGGATGAACTTTTTCCCAAGACAAAACAAAAATCAAAAATCCTATGCACTCAATTGGAAAGGAAGACAGGGAACTTGTTAAAGCCTAGCTGAATTATATACAAGTATTCTAAATATGTTGCTTTCAGGAAAATATTTAGCATTTTCTAATTTGTGAAATTTAGTTCTCTACTGTTTATTTTTCCTGTTAAGCATTTTTTTCTAGTCTCTTCTAGGAATCTTAAATGTATTCCATTTAATACCAAACCTATATTGATAATGAAATAATTCAATGAGTTAATTTCGGGTAAAATAAAACAGCAATTTCTTTGGAATTCACATAAATTTAATTGGAGTTTTGTACTAAAATACTGAAGTTTTCTGTGTGCTAATATTAAAAGTGAACACTGTGATAACTTCTGACTGTTCATTTATGATGCCAGCAGTCTGACTTTTTAAACTAAGAATTATTKGTTTTAGTTACATATGTACGACAAATGTTTGAAAAATGTATTTTCACCTTAAAATTATGACTTCATACTCCTGAAGAAAACTATTGCAAAAATAGACTTACTAAATCAGCTTGCTCCTGAGGTTGTAGATAATCCATTTGCAAAGTGTATGTAAACTCTTAATCTGGACACTCAAATAAAATAGTTTTTTTTTTWWAAAAAAAGTACAGACTATATGATTGCATATTTCATATTGAAGATGCTGCATTTTAAAATGTCAAATTTCAAATTTGAAAAAGGAAAGTCTACTTTTTAGATATATCTATTCAGGAATAGAATTGAATGATAAAGTAAATGATAAAAGTACAAGACTACAGCGTGTGCTACCATGACTTTTGTAGGAAACTCCATCACTACTCTTTGGACTGGAAAAAAACATTTTWAAATGTTCTTCTCATCTATTTTCTGTTTATTGTTCTGCAATACGAACATGAAGAGAAACTAGGACTTTCTCATTGTCAAGCATGTACAATTGTACAGGATACTGAGGACATCTGGTATCCCTAGAAGCAGATCTTAGCATGTCTTATTTTCYACCCATAGATTTTTAGTTTTTGCCTCTCAGGCTATTAGTTCCTACATGGTTTCCCATGTAGTATACACTGTTCTTTGTTCTTTTCCTACCATTCTATCTGTCAGTTTTCAAATTCAACATAAAAAGTCCTGATCCTCAGCAATATTAAACTCACTAAAAATGAGTGAGCTACTTATTATCATTGAAAGATTGTATCTGTTCAGCAACCCCACTCAAGCACAAGTCTTCCTGCATCCTCACCTGCATATTACCATGAAAAATACATATGATAGGCTGAACATTACACTTGACATTTCATTCTTAATTTTTTTTGTTTAAATAAAAACATCCACAAAATATTTAATACAAAAAATGGTGGGGCCATGCTAATTTCTCAATAATTACATAAATGATCRTTTCCTCCCTAGGAGCGGAGACCACAGTGTGTCAAAAAGAGATGAGCCCAAATGAGAACTCAGGTCAGTAGAAGGAAATGAAATAAAGAAGCATTAGCATGCAAGACCCCTGCAGTGTAATAAAACACTGTTTTGTTTGTTGCCAAAACAGATTTTATTTCCCGGACAGAATCAAATAGTTTTCTGCAGAACACATTCCCTTCATTTCTTACCAGTTCTGTACAATGTTTTGGGGCTAAACATGTTGTTTGTAAGTAATTGTAATTTCTCACAGCTTGTTCAGAATGTACTCTAGATTCACAGGTACATTTTGTATAAAACAGGAAATATTTTATTTACATCTTAAAAGAAACACATTTCTCATCTCTGTTGAGAAAAATATAGTTTTTCTAAACACATCATAAGGGTCACCTACATTTCCTTATATAATTGTCATCTATTTCACTACATTATTAGAAGCTAAGTACTTCACTCAAGAACTACAAGTAATCTAAACAAAACAAACCACTTTAGTTTATGATCAACTCTCTGAGGATAATATCTGGAATCTCTCTTACCCTAGAAAAAAAATGTAATCCATTTGACAACTCATGTCTCAAACAGTACCTAAAATAACAAGACAATCAGATAATACCTCAGATTGCTGCATAAATCAGACCGACTATTAACTGTATGTCTGCCATGTATTGAAATTTACCTTTCAAAACTGCTAGGTTAGGCTGTTCAACTCCTAAGAGTGCCAGTGAAAATTAATATGAATCATATCATAACATAAAAAAGAGCAGAGTCAGAAAAAGTGAGAATTTTCCATCTTACTGTGGGTTTCAGAATAAAAATAATCAAATTTCCCTTTTCACTTAAACATACGAGATAATTTTCTGGCAATAGAACAGAGCAAACAACAAACTGCYCCTGTGGTGTGTTAAAGATATATTACTTGCAGTGCTACAAGCACAATTCTTTTGTGCAACACATATTAACAATGAACATAGTGTGGCTAAGTGGCAACTGAAGAGATTATATTATCATTTAGTCTTTTCCATTTATTCCTACCACGCAGATTTAAGCTAAAAAGAGGATCTTCACATTTTTCCCAAATCACTGCATTAGCCAAGCTACTGCATTAGGGGTACAGAACAAAAGCATAAATTCGGTAATTTATCTAAAATACAAGGTGCCTCTCCCTGTCTCCCCTTTAAATAAGGTTTTTTGTAAAGCAATATATTAATACATTACGCCACTACTCGAGACACTTGTCCTTTGTCCCAGGATAATCAGGAAAAAACTTAGTTCCTAAGTATCAGGAAATTTAGTAGGAAATAACCACTCCACTCCAGTTCCACTATGCCGTTCCCTCAACAAGAAAAGGTTCAAGATGAGTTGTGCTCGATCACCTAGAGCACAGCACTCAGGACCCTGTCCACAGGGCTTTTGAATATCTCCARGGATGGAGTATCCACATCCTCCCCTGGGCGAGCTGCCCCAGATCATCATTACAAAAACAATATTTCTTCTTAGATTTAAATATAATTTCCTGTATTTCAGTTTGTAACCATTGGACTTTAATAGGCAGGACTCTGATGTTGTGCCTGCCTGGCAAAAAATCAAACTGGTGAACTTTATATTAGGTAACCAGCTGACTTGTCTGCTCACGATTTTTGTGTGGATATTGTTGCGACCAGGTGTGAAAATTTTCATCTAGTCCCAAAAAGATTAATTTTGCCCTTTTTTTTTTCCTTTGAGTTTGCTTATTCCTTCTCTAAACACTAATTGTTACTTTAGTTTAATGCGCAGTAAAAACAGAGAAGCTCAGCAATATAGTGCTTAATCAAAATGCAATTATGGTAGCAAGGAGATGACTACAAAAATAAAATAGAAATTCCCCACATGTAACACTTCCCATATTTTTCAATATGGTTGTTTTTATTTTAAATAGGCGATCCATGCAAATTGGTAGGATCTTGTCTTTTTTTSTAATTTTGATTTGAAGCTTCTTGCTCATTACCTATCAAAAATATATTACATTTTTTTATAAAGCTAAATTATGTTTCTTGATAAATGGAAGCTGATTTTGGARTTGCAGTTTCTGTGAAGCTTACATAGTGATTCAAATCACAGAAGGAAAAATCATCAAACAGATGTTGTGAAAGAGCTGCAGAAACAGAATTTTCAGGTAAGAAAGAGATAATGCTGTAGTTGCATTTTATGGTTGGTATTGTTTTCTCAACCATTACTAATAAAAAGTATAGGAACATATGTTTCTAAAAAAAAAAAAAAAAAAGATAATTTTGTAGAAAACCTCCTGTCTCTATTCCCTCTCTATTTTGTAGTCAGTGTTTTCTTTCTGTAAAAAAAACCTTACTGTCTTTATCTGGAAAGTTAATGATTCCTGCTATGCTATGAAGATTTTTGTATAACTTGTAGCCTGTGGCACRTAAAACTGCTAGCAGTGAAGTTATGCAGTGAATCTACCAGAGCTACCTGCTCTTGTTCTCCTGTTAAGGCAGAAACAAGATTCAGATCAGGAATATATGATTTGGTAGCAAGCACGCTATGATACAAATTCCAGTTACTCCAGATATAGTGAAGGGGAATTAAGTTTTTAAATAATAAGATATTTATACCAAGACTCCAAATTAAAAAATAAAAATATAAATTAGCTCTCTCTACTGCCCTGTATTTTCCTACCAATGATATACTTTCTTTGATATCTGTTTACTTGGCTGTCCTATTTGGGTGTGCTTAACTCTGAGAAACCCAGCCAGAAATGAAAAGCTTTCTGACAAAAGCTCAAAGAAAAAAAATTGCTTATTCTCCGTGGTCAGCCAAGAATTACTTTTTCAACCCCCTATCCTTTCCCCTGCAACTGAATTTTTAYACAATGTGTTATTTTACAGAGGTCATATTGGCTGCCATATATGAAAATGTTTATCATTATACACTTCTGTACCACAAAGAAATATCGAAGACGAATGTCAGCGAGATGTCATCTATACACTGTACTACTAGGTTAGATGGCTATGACTACATTTTTTTTTTTTTTACATTAGTTTTATAATTTTAGGTCTTAAAATGTATGTAGTGAGTAGTGTCTACCACTTTCCATGCAATCAAGAAGAAATAAGAAGAAATACGTGTCACTTAGGCACTTTTAGAGGAAGAGTGAAACTCAGAATGAGGTGTGATAATAAAAATTCAGATATTTTACACGAGAAGGACAGATATTTTCATGAACTAACTAAGAACATTTCAGTGAGAAAAAGCCCTTCATTCTGAGACTGGTGGTAAAGCAGTTTTGATGCCAGGCTATTTTCAAAGAAGACAAAGTAGAYGGAAGAACAGTTCACATACAGTTTTAATGTAAGACCAAATCTCATACTACCTCCTTTGAAACAGGTATGATATTAATCACTAATGATGATCTTAAACCTGTATTTAGACAACCTGATAAAAATAATTTACAAATGCAGTTAACTGGAAAAGGTCTATTGCTTCTGACAGTACCATTTTCCAGATATGATAATTCTCACATGTATTTAGCAATTTCAATTTCTAACTTCTTCAATCCCTTTCAAAGTAAATCATTCTGGGAACTGAGCAAAAAACAACATCTTTTAATGTATAATAATATTTAGACCAAGCCATTAAATTTTTAAAGTATATATTACTTTTTTATTATCACACAATACAATACTTCTTCTGTCATGATCTCATTGACATTCTACAAACATAAAATTTTTGAAAATGTGTTTGGGTATATATCTGTATATATGATCACACAGAAGAAGGTAAGAATGTGTGTATATAAATATAAATATATAGACAGAACAAGGGAGGGAGTGTGTGTGTGTGTGAGAGAGAGAGAGAGAGAGAGAGAGAGAGAGAGAGAGAAGCATGAAGGAAGATATTTGGATATATTTGAGAAAAAAAACACTGTTTATATCCTGGATTAACTGATCCTTTTCTAAATACTTGTGCACTTTTTGATATGCAAGTCACTCACCTCTGAGAAAACGTTATACTAATCACTTTATATTTGACCTACCTCATCTTCTGATTGGTTCAGCTCCCTTTCTAAGTCTTCAACACGAATTTTCAATATTTTAACTTCAGTTTCACGCTGTTCTACTTTTTTGTTTGCATGCATCAATTCCGTTACTTTTTCTTGACAATCCATTTTCAGTTGGGTGTAAGCACACTGCAGATTTTGTAGCTCCTTTTAAATAAGAACAGAAAAATTACAACTGAGACCTTGAGCCCTTATGTACAGCTATGCCAAGAAATCTCACCATTGCTGGGGGAAAAAAGAAAAAAATGAAAAAAGAAAAAAGGTATTAAAAGCATCACAATACTTTTCAGTATATACGAACAAAGATGTTGTAAAATGGCACTGGAACATGTATTAACCGTGTATACATATGTATATGTGTATATATATATATAAAAGAAAAAAAATTCACATAAAGGCAAATTTTCTATGTCATCAAGTTTACTTAAATGAGACTTTTAGAGACCAAAGAGGTAAAAAATAAAAAAAAAATTAAAAAAAAATGTAATAGTATTCTTCTAAAAGACTGTTTTGACCATAAGG
Source organism: Eudromia elegans (assembly GCA_003342815.1). NCBI lineage: Eukaryota > Metazoa > Chordata > Aves > Tinamiformes > Tinamidae > Eudromia > Eudromia elegans. The sequence continues at coordinate 674,601 of PTEX01000159.1, forward strand.
CTTATTTTAAAAAAATAATATTTTATTTATTCTGAAAAGTACATTTCTGTATTTTCAAAAGTGCTTGACAGCAGAAATCATTTGGAAAAGAGAATGGGGTTAAGAAAAAAGCACAAAAGCATATTTACAGCTGTCAAAGTTCACTGAGCACTTCATCGCAGCACGGTTATTCTCTTCTTCCCAACACTAATAAAAAAAGAATAGTCCTTTCAGTAGAAAGATTACAGAGCTATCTAGCTCTCACTATTATCCTGTTCTTTCCTACCAGTCCTGGGCACACTCTACCTTTCCTTTCTAGCAACTAGTGTGGTACACGAACACAATAACGTCTCCCCCGTGATAAAAGTAAAGTTATCATTTGGTCATAAATCTTAAAAATGAGTGCAGGTGTGAAAATGACATCGGGGCTTATTTTACTTTTGTTATTGCTGTTGTTCATAAAGGGCATGTAAGCAACTTTTATAAGAGGAAAAACCTACAGGCTTAAAATAAAACTGCATATAAWTTTTTCTGGCAACAAAATCTATTTATTTTCTTTTTTTTTTTTTTTTTAACTCAACTTCACACTTGGACTTCCAGCATTATACTATGATAAGTGCAAAAAGAAGAGATTAATTGTACTAAACAATTTGAAACATAAAATAAAATTTAACTGAAATTAAAATTTGAAATTTGTCGAATAAGCTGCAAAGTTGATCTGCAATTAGCAGCTACTACCSTACTGTTGCTTTTTCTTCATACTGATAATAATCAAATTAGTGATTTTATAAATAGTTCTCATCTATACCATCTATTGCTGTAATTTGTAGCTTCTACAGTTTCTAAATGGACAACAGCAAGTCTGAATGGCACTTGCAATGACTGAATTAAATTAAATTTGGGTTGAGCCTCTAAGCAGAAAGAATTAGGCCTTGCATACTCAGACTTCATCCACTGTGTTTATGTTGCTCATTAGGTAACAAATTTTGAGACATTCACTTTGGGATTAAATGAGCTGTATTCTAAAAGAGCCCAATCTAGTAAATTAAGGGAAAACTAGTTTGATCATTTACATCCAAAGTTTTATTTAAAACCTGTGCCACGTTCATGCAGGCATAGGACTTGTAGGCAGAAAAATGTTTTAAATATTCTATTTAGTTTCAGTAGCTATCATTATTATGGTGTAAAATAGTAACTATATTTACCAAATAGACTGCTTTTAAACCAATTGCTCTGTTAMCAAGCCATATTCAAAAGATGAAGAATTATGCAATATGCTTCTTTACGAGCTAATAGAGTGCAGAGCTTTGCCACTAATTTTCAGTTAACTAGTAACAAAAATAAGAAGTCTACAGCTATTTGGTATTAGCAACAGTTAACCCGCTTCTGCCTCCAACAGGTAAAACATTGCCAGTAAAAACGTTCAAAAATAATGACTTGAAATGGGCTAGTTTGTCTATGATTTTTAAAATTGACATAATTCACTTCAATCACTTACAGACATTCACTTTAGAGATATCAGGACATATAAAAAGCCAAGAGAGCTGTGCACTTGAATTTACTATAGTACCCTATGGTTAAGTAAACATTGTTTCATAAAATCAGTAAACAAAATTTCAGACAATGAATTCTGAATGTTAAAAGACATAATTCAAGAAAACACTTGTTTTAGTTTCCTTTATATGTGTATTTATTTCATGCAAATTGTTTTAGGTGATAAAAGCACAGCCATTAATATATCTGAAACATTTAACAGCTTTTTTTAGAAAAAAGCATTCGTATCAAGTGGAGTACACTATRCATACCAAGGGACTGCAAAAATACCACCTTTTGCTATCTTTCGCTCCACAGGTGTGGGATTCAGTCGTATCAACTTGGGTTGTAATATACAGAATAGTCATGACGGTCTTAGATCTGTGTGTCTCCTAGTATTCCTAGCATGTATTTCCCAAGAAAAATCAGCTACTTTTAGGAAATGGTAACACAGTGATTAATCCTAGAACTTTTAACCTTCTTATCTATTGAAGAAGCCAACAGAAAAAGAATCTCGTTATAGATAAAACATGAAGTGCAGGATGTCTGAGTGTAAAAACGTAAGAAGTTTTGTGGTGAAGCTAACGTTTGTCCGAGAAAAAAAAAGTCTAAGAAGGGACAAAATTTCACTGCTGTTTACACTTACATTAATCACTTAAACTTTCCACTGCACAGGAAAGAATTACAGCAAACTACGTCAAGCAATGACTGAATGTGCATGAGAGACAGACACACAGGGAGACARGTAAGCACAGAGACAAGCAAATACAGCAGCATAAACTAGCGAGATCTGTATGCACACACCAGAATAAAGTGGTTTAGGTTGGAACAGTGCAACTCTTCATCGGAATAAGTGCAAATCCCTACAGAGTGGCCTAGTGAGTACATACTATTTAAAGTTAAATCAATCGAAATGCAAAAGCTGGCAAAAAAAAACCCAAACAGCTTTAATAGCTAAGTATCAGTGCATTTAAATCTGATCCCTGTGGTCTTCCTCATTTCTTGGTTCCTATCCCTGCAATAGAATCAGAAAAAAAATAAATAAATACAGGACTATATTTGACTCCTCCAATTAATAATTTAATTTTTAACTAAGTTGGTATGMCTTTGAAGTTTTACACTAGTTTGTGAATTTACAGACAAAAGCACCTCTCAGCCATTAGCACTATAGTAGGCAGTAATATCTTGTAGGGGACAAGACAGGCAGAGAGAGGCATTAGCATSCTAAGCTCACATAGTGTCACAGAAAAACATCAGCCCTCAGATTATCTCACCTGACCCTACTACATATCTCTTAACATTCCTGTGACAGTGCAGATTTAATTTCAGTCTAGGACATCTCTACATTTRTTAGAAAATTCTATGCTTCCAGAAAGTACATGTTATAGTCGTGATTCCTGAAAGTATCCTCTAGAAGAGGAAAGTTTGCAACATAGGAGCCTGGTTTTTTTGCTTTGAATATCTGTGACAGTGAATTTAATCTGCCATGGTTCTATAGGGCTCAGCATCATGGTCTGCTGTTGCCTGAATGACAGCTTAGCTACTAGAGCACTGAAAATAAACACTTACTTGCTAGTATGCCTTTTTACCACTCTTCACTTATCAGTTGACCTTTTAGCTTATCTGTTATAAAGAAACTATTAATAAGTGCTCTAAATGCAATAGGAAATGGAAAATATGACAAATGAAAATACTACAGAAAATAGAAAACTGGCAATAAGTATTCTAGCTATAATTGCAGTCACTAGATGAAAAGATAATAACATTAGGTGACAGCTGTCACTACTCATGAAACATAGTTCCACAGCTGAAATATAATCTCTAGTATCAAGTATCATAAAGCCAAAGGTGAAATTCATCTCTTATGTAAGTATCAGCAATTGTCTTGGTGTGCTCCAGAAAGCAAACATTCTAGGAAAATGGCCAAAATCTAATTTATCCTGCAATTAAGCAGAATCTGTGCTCTTTTGGCACCTGACATTATGCAGTACCACTCATAMCATAATCAGAATATGGGCAACTACGTAGCAGTTGAAAAACAATATAGACAGGAAAACAATATTTCCCCAAATCATAAGGGTAACTKTCATGATTTTTATGGTTTCAAAGGTAATCTTCTGCATTTATTAAGCAAAGAACCATTGCTCCAAGATGCATTTCTGTTTGCTGTCACAAAATGCAATAAAACATGAAAGGAGTAGGAGAAATAAGTGCCTTCTTTGGGGTTCAGGGGAGTTGTACTTTGACAGTAGTTTCTATTTTGGCCAGTTCAGAATGACTTCAAAATAATGAATTGGTTTGGAATCAACCTGACTTTTAACCAATTGACCAAAATATTTTTATAGCCAGCAACCTATCCATATAATCTTCAACACATTCTTACATTTTATTTTGATCTTTATGATACATGACTGTTTATCTAGGCAATAGGTATGTATTCTCTAGCAAACAACAATTTCATTTATCTCTGCAAACCATACTATTATGTAGTCTCCATGTTGACCTTGTACACATTGGAGTAATTGGAAAYAAATTATTATATTAATAATCAAGGCTCAAAGTTGATGCTTTCCTAGTCAGAACGAGGATTTTCTGAATGAAGAAACCTAGCCAATGAGTGGGGAGAAGTTAATATACAAATTAAAGCACTAACTGTTCAGAGGGAAGTGTGGGGCAACCAGACCTTAAGTTGTAACTGTGGAAAATTCTTCTAATCACAGAGATTTTGTGGGAGGCAAAATAGGAGGGTTGTCAACATCAGTCTGCAGGCTGGGGAAAATGGGATCATTAAGCCCTGCTTTTGTTAAGGGACAATAAAGTCTACATCCATTACATATTATTTTTCACAGTAAGGAAAGCTTGAACAAACATCCCTTTCCCCACTGTTTGGCAAGGTAACAAGTGAGCAGGAAATTATCCTGCTCACCTAGACCTAATCCCTGCAGTTTTTTGTACCAAATAACTTCCCTCATGCACTGATGAAATACATATGGTCAGGGTTTAATTATCTTTTCAGATAAAATAAAGTAGCTGGATGCTACTTAAGTCCTTGCAAGAGCATTTTCACACCTTCCATTTAGTTGCCTACATAAATTGCACAAATTTATTCCGCTTTAGTTTTCTAAGGTACCATTTATAATATTGTATAGTACATTAGATAAAACACTTTAACAAAAAGGAAGGTCAGAACATATAGAAATGACTGACTTTATCAAAATATTTAATCTATTATCTATTGTTTGTTTTAGAGAGAAAAGAAACACAGAAATATGTGAATATCTGCTATAAATTTTCACCAGTTTATGAAAACTTTTATTATGTCTAGAGAATCCCCAGCAATCTGAAATGAAATGGTCTACCTCTGAGGTACTATTAGGATAAGAATAACTYACAGAATAAGCTTTGCATGACATGCAGAATCAATCATTTTTACTATTATAACCTAGACAAATTCCCATTAGAAACTATGCTACACTTACAAGCATCTATTTTAAATTTTTATACACTTGGTGTGCCCAATATAGCAGCACTGTGTATCAAATTACTTTTGTAAATCTAATTGATTTAATAAATTCACACTTAAATTGCTATTCAATTACTTACTCTTCAGCAATTTTACAATCTTAAGCATAAAGCAGAACAAGAATATAATTAAAGGGCTTACTCATTAAAGAACTACTTGTCTGCTGGTAGGTAACCTGGATTTTTCCTCAAGACATTCAAGCTACTTCTCTGTGGAAAAAAAAAATCTTCTGGAAAGCTGGAAAAGTACAAATATTTGGTAATATACAGGAGGGAAGATACCCTATCATASAGTGGGCATTTTTATGTATATAATATGTACATATATATCCATGACAGAATCAACTTATGTTTATTAATGTTTATTAAACATATATCCATGGTCTACATATACTATTTTTTTAATTTAATTTTCTTTTGACAATTTGCAGTTTATAGGGCAACAGCTTCTGTATATCATGTATATGAATGATGAATAATTAAAATCAAGCTGCAAAGTTCTTTAGCGTATACATAGTACTGAAAGGTAAAGCTGATCACAGCCAGGAGAAACTGACTCACACATCTGAAACTGCTTAAAAGCCAAACAAAAAGTGTGCCAATATGATCACAATGTCATGAAGAAGATATTGTGCATATGCACTTTAAGCTTCTCCCTAGCTCACAGCCTCTGAAGGCCCTAAAAGCAGCAATTTTTGCTCATAACAAATTAACGAAGTAGGAAAGTATTATCCAATTTGATTGATGCAATATCTGATGTAGGGGTTTACTACCTGTCTTCTTTGAGCCTGTACAACACTGAACATGCAACTCAGATCTATTAATCATTAGGACAGCACTTTGATCAAGACCACCACATCCTCTTTATTACCAAGAAACTTGTTTCAGCTTGAAGCCACAATAAATCTTGCTCAAGTGAGATGTTAGATCTCTGAGGAGAGCCAGACTGTCATTTCCCTGAAAGCAAACTAACCAGCAGCCTGCTTGCTCTGCACTTCCAGCTTCCTTATTAGCATCAGTTGGAGCAGTTCCCTGAATAACTCCTGCTACTGAAAGTAAACACCAAGAAGGAAGCACTGGCCTTAGTGCTGCCTACGGGCTATGCAAACTGCTCCACAGAACAGCCTGGCTCTGGTCTTGGAAGGTGGATAAACTAAATTAGCTGTTTATGCTCCCCTGGCTTCTCCAAACCTCTAGCACTATATGCGGATCCCTGAATCTTGGTTCAACAAGAAAGGTTTTGTTGACAAATTTAGTACTACAGTAACGAGTCAAATTTTTCTAAACCAACTAATCAGGTTGGTAAAAGTAACCAAGCYGACGGTTGCATGACATTCTTTAGAACTCCTTTACTTAAGTGAACATGGTATTAAYATACAGCTTTTAGTTTCTCATGGCTACAACATCATTATTTCTACTGCCTTTTTTCCAGCCTAACACATGTACTTGCATCATACCTGACTTCTGCACACAGCTTTAATACCATATATCTACTTTAGAAAGTGAAAGAAGGTTTTGGGGGTTTTAAACAATACTGTGAGGAAAWGCTTTATTATCTTTAACATTATCAGTTAACTTGACATTTTGATGGACCTTTTCCCTCCCAACCCCAGGCCAAACAAGTTACATTTTTGTATTGTCATATCTATCTGTCAGATAAATCTTATAAAAGGATTACAGAGGCAATAAAGAATGATGTTTCTGTTCTACAGAATTTGAATTGGGTTATACTCATCCTTCATCTGTATGCATCTTAAGGGTCACACTGATACTGGGCTCCATCTGGACCAATTGCAAATGAGATAACACTTTATGAGCATGCTCAGTTTTGTTAAGTCACTATATTTAATTAATAATAGCGCACTATTTCTTATCTTACATATTATACAAGTGACATAGAGAAATAGYGTGTGTTGGCATTTTTGAATGTACTCCTCCTTAGAGAAAACAATTAAGAAACTAGCAATTTAGTGGCTTTTAGCCTTTATGACATTTTATGTTAGTCTTTATGACATGTTCTCTATCCAGCRGGGCACATATCATCCATACATGCATATGTGGTTTGAATATTGGGTTTCTTGCTCACTTAAATCCTATCTCAAACAGAAAACAATCTGGCCAAAATATTAAGGGAGAAGATCTTAAAAAGATTCTGAAAATGTCAGCATCATCTTCACCTTCARCATCCTTCATTCACTCTTCCTATCCCAAAGAATGAAAGATGACTTTGAAATGTTATGAAAATGGTTCATTTCTACAGAATGGAGAGAATTATAAAACCTTGAAACACCAACTCAAACATTTTTTTCTCTTTAAAACAGGGTGCAAAGAGATCGAACACAGAGATTTTTTTCTGGGACCACATCAGAAAGTCATTTAGCCAGCTAGGATTCAAACTGCCAAGTCCTTTTAGGTCAAAACAAAACATTTTAATCATCACTCAACCAATTGATTAGTAGTCAGCCGAGACTGAGAAACTTAGTGATCTTTTATTCTTGCCTGAAATGCTGTTTGGACTCCCTTCCATTTTACAAATCCCATCAATCATGAAAACCATTACAAATTCCCATTTTCATTTCCCTTCACATAAGAAGTATTATGCAGTTATATTCTGTTGAGTTCCAGCCAAATAAACTTCACCAAGTGTGAACACGTATGCGCCAGCAGAAATAGCAGTATACAAGTATTAGTACTTCCACAGCCAGACTCCAAACACCAAACAAACCACACTTATTTCATGTGTGCCCTTTGTAATCCTTGCTTATCCTACCGAAAAGAATGGGCAGCCAAAGACAGGGAAAAACACTCACTGCTACTTTTTTGATATATCAAGTGCAAGGCTGCTGCAGTCTGCAGTTCTGTCAGAAACATCTCATACTCTATTGTCTCCGTGGCAACCAACTAAATCAATGAAACTCTTGATATTCCAYAGCTATCCGTTGCCAAGAGAATCTTAGTGCACTGCATTTGTTTCTTCATTCTGCCCACATCTAAAACCTAAYTGACTGATGTTAAAAAGAACTTTTGGTAGTAGAGCGCTGTTTTGCTTGGCTGACTCCTCACATAAGCTCCCCCCAAGAGTGGGTGCTGAAGAACAAGGCTCTAATGCACACTGCAACAGAGTCAAACACATTGCCTTTCTCCAKATGAGCACTAAAAGGTGTTTGGAACAAGTGACTCAGGTCTCCCCTCTCAGCCGCAATGTGTGGAGCAAAACAATTGCTGTGGATATAATTCTCATGTAATCCACTTAGGCAGGGCACCTGCTAATCCACATGCYGTCATGCAGTGAAACAAACTGTGACGCAGTCCCTCCCATTCGATGGTGCACAGAACTGGCTCCACATAGATGACATGTTTCTGATTTGGAGCTTTATGGAATACGAGGAGATAAAGACAGGTTGCATTAGTCAAGATCCAAAGTAGCAGTTACACTAGCTTAATAATTTTACACAAAGACCAAATGTGTTTCCATGAATCAATCTGCTTTCCTCTGTGTGATTTGTTCTTTAACCTCTCATCTCCCACAGGATACATAATGTTAACAGACAGAACACAGTGTGACTAATGCAGAAWCTATGTGCAATGCTGGCTGGTCAGCTGCTATCACAGGTAATAAATAATATTATTTTTTTTTTCTTCTCACATTGAGGAGCAAAACTGAAGAGYTGAGACTTTTTCCATTCTTGGGAAAGACAATTTTCACAAACCCTACAGAAACTCAGTTATTGYAAAACATTTATCTTTTGCCTTAATCACGTGACTGTGTTTCACTAACAAGTTCAAAAGTGAAGGAAAGCATACGTATATGTAGCCTTTCTGTCATTCTTGTGAACAAAAAGAGTATGCAGTTAATAAAAATCTTAGCAGACTGTTTGGGTGATGCAAATTTACCTGGGTAGCAGTTTCTAAGTGTAGGATAGATAGGGACAAATGCTGATAGCAAAAATATAAAAGAAGCACACATCCATTTCGTTTCTTGCAAGAAGGCCATGCCAAGTAACTAACAACAGCCTTGCTGTTAAATAGCAATAGCCAAAAAGATTACATATGTCCAGACTAGGCCACTTGTTAGGAGGAGTATTCTTCAGGTTAGCACAGCTCTAAAGACATTATCTTGCACTTTTGCTAGTCTGTTCAACACTTCATTGTACAATTCATCTGGTCAAAAAACACTGTTGTGCCATGAAAGGCAGCTGGGTGCTCTGAGTGACACCTGAAAACATCTACAGGACTGCCTCTAAGCAACACCCATTCTAAATACCCACAGCAGATGCGCTCACTGGCCCCTCTGCATTTTGTTTCATATTACAGACAGCTTGACATTCTTTCTTTATTCTTTGCTACTAGTCAAACGTASAATTCTACAGTTTGGAATATGAGCTGTATAATATTTTTCAAGATGGACAATATATCTTTAATATTCACAGAATGGTTTAGATTGATTTCCAGCTTTCATATTTCCACATTTCACGTGAATATAGGCTTTCAGAAGTCATTTTCTCAATGTTAATCAAGTGGGTTGCTTAATTTTTCAGCTTCATTTCCTCCTGCTTAAATAGAAAACTTTGGCACTTTATCTAAGATTAGTCTCAGAATGATCAATGTGTAGAATCATACTGATTTCAGTGTATTTCTTATAAATTAAAAATCACAGAGCTGGAGCTTTAGCAAGCTCCATTTATTTTTATAGCTCACTCTGAGTATTCAAATGCTTTTCTTAGTTGAAAGCTATGAAAATAAGGAGAAGTATATTATAAATTAACTACAATTAAAGATTAAGATAAAAATTAGCTTTTCTGTTTAGGAGAACATAAGGGGAGGCTAGCAAAAAAAAATTTAGGTAAGAAACAAAGTTACGTAGTACTTTTAAAATTCTATTACCAATAAGCAAAGCATTACAAAATTATTTTTAAAGATTTAGTTTGTATTAACATACTAAATGTAAAGGATACTTCCTCCTCTGTAAAAGGTGGAGGCCAACATAACAAGCTTTGATAATAAAATTAACTCCTATTTTCAATTGGAATCCTATTTTCAGAACATTTTACAGAGACAATTCACAACTCTAAGAAATATTTTGCTGCTCAGTAAAAAGGAGCTCAGATGTATCTTGGAACTGCTGTAAATACAGGAAATCTCGCAATTCATTTAACACTCCTCATCCAATATTCTAAATGTTGACTATTAGCTTTTATTGATTAAGATCAAATTTAGAACATTTAATCAAATATTTTAACTTCCAAGTATACCTCCTAAGCTTCCTATAATCATATTCCAGGTAGAGGTAAAGTTTACTTGGTAATCAGTTTTATGAGATATAGACATTCAGTGATCAGAATTTGAAAAGTTTGAAACTGGGTATACTGAAAATTGCGCTGAAATAATGATGTGCTTAAAATACAGGTTACAAGTCCCTTTTGATACATTAGAAAATAACAACACTRCTTTTCTGAAGACCAACCTCATTAACGTGTTCAAGGAATGATCTACAGCAATTCCCTCAATAAGATCAATAAGATCTCAGAGGAGATGTAGAATGGCAGAGTTCATTAGAAAAGAGCCTTCAGCTTCAAAGAGCTGCAGAGGGTTGGAGATATCTCTGCAATATCATGTCTTTCAAGTCACACAATTCATTCTTCAACACTGAGCTCCAAGCGAAAGCTGTGGTATGAGCAGTTCCTCTGGCTATGCTAAACACTGCAGGATAAGAAGAGTGAGAAAAGGATAAGCCGATTACTCCTCTAGCCTCCTGCCACATAGCAGAAATCTATTGCCCTGCAGACCCTGAATTTCTGGAATGTCCTTYATGTATAGAACATGGATTTGTGGTAGCATGTGGCACTCTATCCTGACTGTTCATCTTCAGTCCAAAGCTATACTATATTATGAAGAATTCACATCATTGTCAAACTGTACCAATAMAAAAAATCCTTTAGGATTATAGTCTTGAACTCTATATTTTGAATTTAGGAAGAAATCAGCAATATTAACTGTAATCTGTAAGACATAATACATGGCAAAATACCATGCTGACATRCACCTACATTGAGTGCTATATATTTGTGTATTTAATGCATCAATATGGCTTCACTCATATGAGGTAGAGCTCCATATACCAAGARTATAGCATAATTTTCAATGAACAAAACAGACGTCTCCAAGTATGACTCCGTATCTCTAAGAAACATACAACACTAGAAATCTGAAAACACTTGTCTAGGTTGGTTTTGCTACGAGAAGGYTCTTTTTGAAGATACTACCTTATCTTGCCCTTTAAAAAGTATAATAGTGTCATAAAGGTAACACTGMATGTTCTTTGACACACCTGCTACATGCTGAGCCTTGCAGTCCATATATAAGTTTTTTCTTGGCAACCTGAGATGCAGATAAATTGCAGTAATTCCCCTACTAGTCCATTACTCTTGAGCAAGACCAACACCATTGACCTTAGACAATACAGTGCTAACAGAAAGAAGTACAAAACACCAGGAAAAAAAAAGAAAAAGAGGTGGAAAAAATAGGTAGTTTGGGACTAACAAACCCAATTGTATTACTCCTGAAGCTTTTCTGTATTAATTAGATTTTTCAGTCTACAAATGTTAGTGCCATTCTGATTGAACTAAAATAGTAATTTGATTAGAGTAAAACKTTAACAAGACTAACAACAAATTCTTGACATTGAATGTGAATTGTGTTCCTTTTTGCCCTTAAAATTGCATGCTTTAAGTAGCTTCTCTTGGTAACATAAAATAAGGCAGATCATACAAATGGTTAAATGGATATGAGAATTTCGAAGTAAATGCAGCTCCTTAAGTAGTGAAATCACTCTGTTCAYCTCTTTGTCTACTGTTCCTACACCACAGACAACCAGACTGATTCCTTGAAGACAACATTGTGCATTGTGTTCTGTGATATACAGGAAATATAAAGTACAATTAGACATTTTAAATAAGTGGTTATTTTTTACCACAGAAAAGAGAGTGTGTTGCCGACAAACTAACTAATGCTGTTTTGCAATTCTTGTCTCCAAGGAATAGCTGAACAAGGTCTGCAATTATTGCAGTAAAACTGAGAGCACATTTTGTTAAGACAGGCTTTTTTCTCTTGTGTATTTTTAAATGCAATGTTAAAAATATAGGCAAGATGATCAATTCTTCATATAAAAATATGCAAAGACTTTAAACTAATGCACTATTTTGACTCTCACCATCAGTAGCTTTAAGGATGGTCTTTAGATGTGTGGCATCTATCAGGGGTATTATCAGTCTGGATGAGCTTCCCTGATTAGTGACAAAAAMCTATGCACCTCCTAAATGTCAGTATGTCCTCATTATATGGTCATTTTTTWAATTTCTTTTCTTACTTCATTTTATTCTGATACAGCTACCAACTTACATCATTGAAGACAGCAAAATCTTAAAGACAATAATAAATAATTTTCTTTGAAGCATATGATATGAACAATTAAATTCACAATTTGTTTCTGTAGTGTCAATGCTACCACCACAGTACAAAAATAATGTGGATCAGTATTCTGGAGAACTTTCATGTTTTGTTCTTGGACTAAGTTTTCCTTTTCTAAAAAAGACACTTTTTWTGTTTGTCTRTTTTATTTTTCCARATCTTGGTGAACTGGAGTGTTATCATGTTATCTAAACACATACTAGTAGCTGTTACTTTAGTTATTGTATTGSTCATTCACAGAAACTGAAGCAGAAAAAAAAAATCACCACCAGCAATAACACTCCTTCCCTGGCTTYTGGAAGAGAAAAAATAAAGAAATATCTATGCAATATTTATTGGTGTGGATCAGCAAGAAAATTAAGTTTGAAAGTGAATGCTCTCTTTTTAAGCTTTATTTAAAAAGACTCATTTATAGAGGAAAATGTAAAGGATTTTTTTTTTCCTTTTGGGTACATGAATATTCCATTTAGTATGCTAATAATAACTTCCCCTAGAGATGGAAGAAATGTATGTATAATAGTTGGGACTGTTTTTARTTAATAAGCAAAGGGAAAATGAGGAATTCAATATTAAAGATCCCAGCTGTARTGCACTGGGTTATTGATAGGCATCTGTACAATATGCATTACAAGATAACAGCTGTGTTTTGTTTTTGTATTCAATTTSAACTTCCTTAAATTTATAATTAAATGAAAAGTTTAGGAACATCATTAACATTTAACATGAACAAAAAGGAACATCTTTAACATTTAATGAAACAAGAGATTTGCTCAACATAATTGTTAGGTACCTTATTTGTGAGCAAAGGATTCACTTAGATGTGAACAAAGAGAACAGAAACCACTGTTTACTGCAAACAGCTCCAGCTAGGAAGTATAATACTGTAGTAGTACCTAGCGGACTTGCCAGAGCTGGTGTTGATACAAGAATGGCAGTTGCAGTTGAATTGTCAGCTCAAGAGGAAAATGTCTTTTTTGTCAGTCTTTAAGAGGAAAATTCTGGAGAGAGGAGAGGTTGCCAGGTCTCTCCGTGCTTTGTTCCTTCTGGATGTGGCTTGACCTGGATTGTAGTACAGTAAGTTGGAGTGCAATGTGTTCCCCTCACTTGTTCAAYATACAAGTACTAGATTCTCCTTCCTACCAAAGAGCTGCTGGAGGAACATACCCAACTGGGTTACACCTTGCTGCAGCAGACCCCTTCATAAACCTCCTTTGACTTCCTATCAGCAATGCAAACAGACCAGGCAATACAAACCTATCAAGAGCAATGTTTTTCTTACTTGACAAAATCAGCTATTAGCATTTTGACATCAGCCTTTCAAAGTAGATTCAGATGATTAGTGCACACTACAGAATCATGTGCTATTGAGGTTACTTGGCCTCTTCTTTACTTCTGGAATGGGAAATATTTGTCAGACGTACCTAGGATGGCAAACCTAACAGACACTTTCTGCTTTGTCCCAGTCTTCTTATATTAAAATGCGATGGAATACTTTGGAGAAATATAAGAAAAGGTACACTACATGACAACCCCAAAGAATAGGAAGAGAAGAGGTTTAACATCTTTATGGAGCTCTTAACAGAGGCAAGAAATKTTTCCCCTAAGTATTCTGAATTCTGTCAGCACACGGACAAGTAGCGACTGAAATATCAGAGTTCCAGAGCAKGGTTCCAGAGCCAATCTAATTACAACCACAATATTAGGCTAGTTTCATCAATATTTAAATTTTCATTATGTCAGAATTTAAACATCAAATTTATATAAACTGAAGTGATAGCTGCAGCATTCCATCTTAGATTCATGGAGAGAATGGAACTTCTATTATGGTAGAAAAGGACCTTCCAGAGAGTCAGGAGCCTCGTGACAAAATTATTCTTTATATAGACAGAAATTCAATTTTTTATAAAAGGAAGGTTCATGTCCTATTTAACTGATAACACACACATTTACTAGTCTCTTACTCTTTTAGATTGGCTTTGTTAATATGGAATTTGCTAGATTATGTCAGCAATCAGTTAAGGAAATCTTTCCACACTGTAAAACTTCTCATGTTAGTACATTACTGCAGTGTTACCACAAATCTTATTCACTTAGATCAGTAAAATTGGTGTTTTACCTCTGAATTTATTGTAACGGAAYGACAGCAAATACAACTCCATGCTACCTCTGCAGTTATCCTTAAWCAAACAAATAGATAGTACTTAGAGATGGATCCTGGGTTATAACCATATGTTATGTCAAAATCAGCAGATGGGATATTTATTTCCAAATAAAAGTGAATATAGGAATCCTGGTCCACCTCCAGATCCTAATAAAACCTTGTTCTAAAACTTGCAATTATATATCTGACAAAAAATATTATTAGAAGCAGATGTCCAAATAGAAACATATAATGATAATTTCTGCACAAATAAAAATGGTGTGTGTATATATATATATGTACATGTGTATATACATATATACATATATACATATATACATATAGTTTCCTCCTCTATCTCTATTCACCATTTAGATTATTTTAGGAACATGAAGAACTGAAAGTAACATTTGCTTCAAAGCAAAGTAATACTATTCTAAAATGTCCCTAAAATTAAAGCAGAAAAAGTAACTCAAAGGAAGGAACCTTTCATTCATAACATTAACTGTAGTAGGATTATTAAGGGAGCTTTCAGGACCTAAATATATTATCTGGAAGCAAGGCTGCACCAAAAACAAAGGAATACAATAACAGTCAGAGGCTCAATGCACCTTATGAAGGGAAATGGAGGAAAAAAAAAAAAAGCCAAAAATAAAGCTTCAAGAACCACTTCCACCGCTTATCACTGTAAATGATGTCTGGGCAGACATGAATTTTGAATGAAAAAGAATATTTTCCTCAAAACCTATTTTGAGTCTTCTCATTTTTCCTGTTTTAAAAATATTTCACACACACACACAAAAAAATACAAGATGTATTATAAATGCTGAAAGGATTTGAAAAAGAAGTCCATACTGTAAATTTTCAGAAATTGTGCTTTATGTATATCAAAGTACATTGATAAAATATAACAAGTGCATATATATAAGCGCTATATTATTTTGTGTGCTTTGAAAAAATAGCAAAATKATAAGGTTTTGCCTTAAACGGAATAGTCAGCCAAAGGAATTTGCCAGAGAAAKATGATGGCATTTTCTAATACATCTCAAGCTAAACAAAATCTTTCACTGATATTTTTAATTTTTACAATTACATGTTCATTGAGTCTTTTGCTCTTTGAGGGAGATTTACTTTTAAAAGGTATCAAATAGATCATTAGATTGGCAAGAAAATTTCATTTTGTAGAGGTTTAATTAGCCATATATTATCTTTTATAGTTCAAAATTATGGATAATATGAAAAAAAAATACAAATAACCTGTAGAGAATCTCCAAAGAAAGAAAAAATGGTTTATCATTGTTAGTATTGTTATGCTTTGTCTTATGGTCATTAGCATCTGTGACTTCATTTCCATATGATGTGCCATCATCCTCATTTCAGACAAAAGATTTGGTTGCATTTCTTAAATAAATTATATGAAACATCATGAAAATATTTCTCTGTATAAATGACCTTCAAGTATGCCCACTGAATAAGGATGGTTTCCACTAAAGAATAGTTTCTATTTAGGGTAGTTCAAAGAACACTACTCAATTTTTCTGAATGTAGATATTTTATAGACACTGTCTCTGCCCCAGAAATCAGGAAATAAAGATTACAGAGTGGATTTCATTCCTTGCGTTCTGAAATAGCCACAATCTGTGCATGCCGAGTGTCTTTCAAATTTAAAATTATCCAATGTCCTACCTAGCTGTATAAATTTAATCAGCACAAATAAGAGTGCCCATGAATCTGGGAAGAGGATTTCTGATCCCTTGCTTGGTGATTAGATGGGAAAATAACATCTGAGAAATCTTGAGAAATCACACATATTAACCAGAAACTTTTGAAGTAGCTTCTTTCTTTTTGCACACAGTTTAGGAAAACAARGACAATGCCATAAGAATGCTATCCTGAAACCTTTTACTTTGTCAGTGTGTTGTATCTTCTTACATATTTACCCTAACCTGCTGCCACACTATCTATAAYTCCTTTGGGAACACAAACAAGAGATGACAGGAAAATTATTCTGCTTGAGAACAGCCCTCCGATAACTGCTTCAGCGAGCTGACAAAAGTGCCTCGCCAGTTTCAAAACATGCACATTAGCGATGCCTTCTGGGTGATTGGAGGGAAGAATAATGCCTTTTATATTCTTCTTCCAAGATCTCAAATAACATAGYGGTGCATTACCCTGCAAGAAGGCTTTACGTGTGCTCTAAAGACTGCTTATTGTAAGTTCTTTCCACCACATAGTACCAACTGATTGGCTTTTAGGAACAGCATCAGAATTATATAGCGTTTTATTATTTTTTTTTCCCAATCTCTTGAGTCAAGTAGCATTTCTGTGGGAATTACTGCAGAGATCTGTGGTTCATAAGCAAACAAACAAAACATCAGGACAGCAAAATTACTGTGAAAGTGGGTAGATCTCATTTAACAAATATGGTCAAAATTGTGGATCAAACAGAAAGCTTAAAGAGCAAGCATGAGTATAATAATTTTATGTGCTAATATCATGTTCTATTGTGTATTTAGGAAAGATGAATGATGTTACCTACCTAAAGCAGTAAGACACTCAGAGGAGARGTTTGGCTTTAACCTTTAAGTGTGTATGTCCACAGCAGATCTGTGGTGTCTCAATTGAACTGCAGCAAGATATTCATTAGATTTATAGGGTATTATTTGTATCTGTACTAACAGAAAGATTGTAGTTATATAAATACACTGTGGCAAAACTAATGGTTTTGTCAATACTGTATTACCCATCTCAAGGCATAGCACAAGCTTCCTTGTAGTTGCATTAAAAAAAAAAAAAAAAAAAAAAAGAAAAAAGGGGGGGGAGGAAAAAATAAACAAAACCCTATTGTCACATTAGTCTAAGATCTAATTTATTCAGGGACATTTGGAGAGATACAGAGAGAGAGAGAGATATGGATGGATGATTGGTTGTTTACAAATACACACATACATTTATATATACATATATACACATATAGATATATACAGATATATATTTTTCCCTCCCTTCTTCTTCCTGACTGGAAATTATATTCACATGGAAATAAAAAAGTTTTATTTAGACATGTCTGGAAGTCCTCTTGTTCAATGTAAAAGCACCGAATGCATTACAAAATCGGAAAATGGGAGAATTTCATGACTTAAAATCTGCAGGCCCCTTACGCAGCCAGCTTTACATGACCAGGCAGTGAGGCCCTTGATATGGGGAAATGCAGATGTTCTATCACAGATGCTCTGTTCCCCTGACCTGACTGTACACAGTGAATTTGGGATGAGCAAAATATGTCAGCTTTCCTGAAAGCGCTCATACCATCTGTATACTTCATACCCACTGCTGACTTCTTGGAAACGTTGACTTTCTGTGCTCATGTGCTAAGCAGGAGACATGTTTGCGTTCCTGAATACTAGGGAGCTGCATGAACACTTGAGACCAATGAAAATGTGAAAGAGAAATGATGAAAAAATGAAAAACATAAATATTTCTTATATGACCTTTCCATATATTTGAGAAAGGGATGGTATAGTGGATAATTTGAATTATTTGCCCAGTATGATTTTACAATTTTAAATACATGTAGCTTTTGGTTGATGGCACCAAATAATGCTCCAAGGAACAGAAACTGAGAAATTAACAAAAATGTATTTGGCTTTCTATATTTTAACTGGCTTCCCCTTCCATTTATATCTCCTATTCCAAATGTATTCCTTTCCAAAGCACTATGGTTATCTTTGAAATAATTCAGATTTTCACCATTCTCCTGGAAAACAATAACAGAGTCACAAAGGACCTTTACAAAATTTAAGTCCCATTAATAACTTATCACTAGTACTGCTGCTCAGTTACTACACTCCAGAGTGAAGTATACATGTTCCTGGAAGAAAGGGCAGAAAGAAAGAATGAAGGAGAGAAATCACTACACATGATTTCTTCATTTCAGTATATCAAACCAAAGGATTTCTCACATTCATRCACATTTAGGATGCACCTTTAAACTAAATACATCAATGAAAAGGAAATGTGCAGCTTGAATAACCCTAAACTTTCTGGCAATTTAGAAAGATATTATTGGTCTGTTCTGATTAATTAGCAAGGGCCATTCAGTTGTATTCTGGGTATATATATACATMATTATATCACTAAGATATATATCATTTAAGACTAGCTTCCTGAATCTCATAAAGCATATAAGCCTGCATTCTACCTTAACTGCAGCACCTCAAAACTTAAAAAGCTTTAGTTCATAGGAATGCATATACTATTTTACACTCCAAATAAAACATTCTTTCACTGACTGTGGCTGCTAATTTAGTGTTTCTATGTATTTAATTGATCTACTGCTCCATAACAAATACATTTCCACCTCCCCCCCTTATAGAGTATAGACTAAAAGAGCTAAATAGCTTTCCTAGAATCAGAAAAAGAGAGTTATATGTGTCCACTGAGTAAGCAAAGGTCTATGGCAAGTTTTCTGATACTAAAACAATCTGCAAGTTGTGTTACAACTTTTTATGAACTCCAGTTGTCTAGGTTTCATGTCAGTATTTCCTTTTTTTTTTCCTGTTGGGATGGAATAAATGTGTAGATGGTATGGTAAAAGCATCATTATAAAAGTAACCATCAACTCAAAATATATTGGATTTATTGTGAACAGGCAAGTTAACTGAAGTTTCCTTTCCTATTCCTACARCTTGTCTCAAGAAAAGAATCATATTAAGAATTCCAACAGAGTTTTAGATTGCTCTCAGAACTAGTCAAGTAATCAATATTTYCTTTCAAGTAAAGGGAATCATAGAACTGCTGACCATCATCAGCAAAGTGCTCAGGTTCTATTTATGCTCTGTATTGAGTTAAAAATGTGCTTATTCTTGTGTCCTTTGTAGTAGAGACTACACATGGCAATTTCTTAATAGCCTGCTGTGGGAGAAAAAGTCTCTACAGACTCTTTTGAAAATTATTTAGTACTCACAGTCTGACAGTGCTCATAGGTAGCAACTATGACAGAAGTTTAGTGGGTCTAGTCAGTGTATGGTCCCTATCATATTTCTACGGTTTATAGCCAGTTACAGCAAAGACATGCCTATTTTTTTTTGTTTATTTTTTTAAAGAAGCTAGCAAATTTACCAAAGACTGTCTGTCATTTGAATAACTGCACTCAGAGGCTATTCTAGGAGTTCGTGGAACTTCCCATGTTTCAGGATGAGGTATTCTCCAAAGTCAATGACCTCTCATCCTGGAAAGGAAGATGGACATGCAAGCCAGAAGAGTACCAAGCTAATGGGTGATTCAGGAATATCTGAAGTACTCTTTTACTTATTCCAATTAATGCCTAAGTGCCAAGGAAAATACTTCTGCCTTTTCATGCTTTCTTGCTAGTGCCACATAAATGGCCTGTAGTTATAGTACCTAAACCTACTCTGAGCTAGGAATTGGGTGAGGTAAAATACACAAATCTCCTTCTCTCTTTTCCATTTATAAATAGTGTCTTTTTTAACAATGCAAAATAGTCATTAAACAAATACTTATTATACAAAAACCAGGCATAAACTACCATAAAGTATTGATTAATAAACCCCAAAAGCAAGACAGAACAAACAAATCACAAAATGGTCCTTTGATCTGATCCTCCAACAGTCCTCTGCAATTAGTAYTTTAAGCAGAATGTATGGATGAAGTAACTTTAACACTAATAAGCATAAAAGGCACTGATTAACCAAAATACTTCTGATGAGATCCTTCTTGCTGTATATTGGGATGAATAAGCAACATAAGTGGCTTATGAGKTTTAATGCAGAGATATACCTTCTACATAAACTTGGATAAGTGATAAAAAAGCAGAGTTTCTCTCTGAAACCRCCCTGTTCCCCACAGTCTCCTGGATGAACAGAGCACCCCAAGGCAGCTGACCTGAAAGCAGGGAGGTAYCATCAAAGCAAGACAATGCACAAGCTATTTCTTCTATCCAGCACTGGTTGTTTAAAGAATAGAAATTTCCAGAGTTGAAAAGGAATGTCACAAACCACCRCTCACACCTGTGGGCATGCAGTTTTAAGTGCAAAACGGCAAAAGAGCAGTCCCTCTTTCTTGTTCCCAGAGCATCAAAAGATGTTCAAAATGCAAACCTGGAGCATTTAGTCCTGATTTAGGTTTCCTTTTCTGTTTTAAAAGAGGTGGTTTGTCAACAACCACAGATGAATATGAAAGTCTGATACTTCAAAGAAGCTTTTTTTGAACAAGTCAGAAGTTAATTAGAAGAACTCCATTCAGCTACTCAGTAACTGTAAGAAGTATCATAAAGGAGAAACATCTTCTTTATGCATCCCAGCAAATATCAATTGAACACCAAGATAAGATTACAAAGAGCCKTCATAGACCCCAATTTTCTACCTAGCTCAGGAGATTAAGCATTGAAACTTTCAAATTTGATTTTGCATGGCAGAAACTAGAATTGAATATCAGCAGACTTTGATGTATACATTTCTTTTTTATCAAGTGATAACAATCATGAGATTGCTTGAGATATAGAAGACAAAATCTGATCCTCTTGCATCAGCAGTAATGTAAGAAACATATCTTAAGAGTAAAMAAAATAGTGGTAAAAACTAGAATGAAAAAWAATCTGAATTCTGTTCTCACAGATRTTAGAGAATAGCCTGAAAACAAAGTACAAGATGAGGAGAAAAAAGTTAACTCAATTCCTCACTCATATATTATTGGGTATARTCTACTGCATTTCATTTCCTAAAGGGAACTATATCATACATCACAACTATATAAAATAATTAGTGACCAAAACTRAAAAGTATTTCTAAAAATATTGGAAATGAAATATTGTAGCAAGCAGTTCTAAGATTATGTAAAGAAAAGTTTAGAGATTTGAGAAATTATTATATATCGGAAAAGACACAAGCAATAGATAAATTTGGCTCATCTAAATGTTGTGATGAGAGGTTACCAAAAATCACTGCTTTCAGATTGGAAGAGACAGAAAAGGTCCCAAACTATATCCAAATTTATGTAAATATAAAATAAGGCATGGCAAATAGGACATGACGAACAATTTGCACAATATATTAAACCTATTATTAGTCCTTTTCCAAAGAAATCAAGAGCAAGAAGCCTGATGGCCTGTTAAATGTTATACAGTCCATGTGAAAAAATGAAGTAAGCAAAAGAACTAAATGAATTTCATCCAAAATCACGCAGGAAGAACAAGGAAATCACTGTGCTGCAACCAGGTTCTATATGGAACACATCACAAGACCTGTCTTAAGTTGAACTGAAAATAGAAGATGCAATTAAACAAACTGACAAATACCCAGAAACAGAGAYTAGTCATCTGAGACTGCAAAAGGACTAGAATATAGCTAACAATTGTTAAATATTTTCATAGGGAGCTGAAGAGAAAGAGACCTGATGTCAGGAAAAATGATATTCTGAATTAAAAGCATGCGGACACATGGACAAATATAATATATWGAGGAAGAATAAAAGTGGATTTTACGCATAAGAACTTAAGCCTTACAAATCAATTASTTTTCTTTGAAGGACTCAGTAAGCTCAGATAAAAACCATATTGAGGGCCGGGTCAGAGGATAAGGTTGGCATTCAAAAGGTATTTGACAAAGCCTTTCCTCAGTGATTCTCTTAAAAATTAGGTACAGAASGAAAAGAGAAAACACACTCATATGCAGGAATATGTAGACACGAAATGAGCCGGGGAAAGAGACAGGGAAAGAAAGAGGAAAAAATCAGGTTTCATATTGTAGGAAAATTATGACAACAGATAAACACAGGGAACKATATATTACCGAATTACTAGGTAAATACCAAAGGAGAAAAAGTCTATTATTAGTACTAGGGTATTATAGGTGGTAGAGGTCACTAGGATGAACTGAGGTGCAACACAGAAAGACCTGTGAATATATGTGATGAAACATTGTATACAAATGCACGTCAAAAGACATTTCTGATTCCACTGATACATTTGCAGCTCTGAGCCCACCAATATAACTTACAGCTATAATACATATTTTTATTTAAAAATATCAGGATTTCATTTGTTTTTAATGGAATAGCAGTCAAAAAGTAAGTAGACTAAAAATTATTATGAGAATATTAAGCATTATAGAAAATGTAAATATGTTATACACAATTGTTCAGTRAGAAATACTAAAGTAGAAGAAATATTACTCTAATTTAGGAACTTTCTGTGTCATAAATTGGTAAAGAGSCAGTACTCTGGAAAAGCACTTTCTCCCTGCTCTTAATAGTCTTATCTACGTACCCACTTTTGGTCACTGGCAGAAGTGGCATATAAGACTAGATGAATATTTTTTCAGATGTCATGCAAGTAGTGGTATATCGTGCTTAGCTTAAATAGAAAGAATAAGTAGCATTTAAAGGCAAGATTCCCAGCTGTCTGGGAAGAAAAAAAACCACAATAAAGTTGAGAAGTAAGAATTTTTCCTTTTTCCCCCCCACTTATTGGTATAGAAAAACAAAGAAAAAGAGAGAAACAGTATTGTTTTCATCCAAAAAAGAAAAAAAAAAAAAAAAAAAGAGCTTTGTGGAAACTTTGTAAGCTCTGTAAGCAGCTATTACTGGAAGGAAGATGTGAGTGATGACAGTCAGATAGTCATCAATTTGTTCTATGCACTTAAGATACTTCACTGACAACAAATARCTCAGTGACATTTAAATTGTGAGARGATGTTTTAATAACAATAATAATAATATTCTAACTAGCAAACATCCTCTTTTGTACATTTCCATGAACACGTGAATAACTACAGATTTCACAATAACTTTGTTTGGTCTCATCACTGAAGTCAATTTATTCAAGGGMTCTCCTCCAATCTGACCTTCTGTAATTATATGATTAGTCCCTTATCAAATTATCATACAATAGTATGTCATATCTTTAACATATCTTTAACATATTCATGCCATTCTTTATCTCATGGAAGCCAAATATATACTAAAAGCAAATATATACCTTAGGTAAAATCAAATTYTTGTCCTAGTTAACAAAAAATGCAATACAGAAGTTTTCATCGTATCCACCAGAAAATGTACTTYCTCTTCATCAAAAGTATAAAATGTGAAAGGCGAACCTTGACAGTCTTTTAAAGTTTAATCASTGCAACTTATAGACTTGGATGAAAATTTCAAAAGTGACAGGAAACTTAAATCTGAATTGAAGTAATGAAGTGCAAAAATAATTTCCATTTTTTAATACATAATTCATCTTAGGAATTATACATTAAATATTTCAATATCTGGAAATTTTTGGTGAGGAAAGCAAAGGGTGTTGATACAAATTGTTGATCAGTTTGTAATCTTTTCTTTTTTTATTAAACATCAACATAGTTAGCTAGAGGAAATGAACACATCTGTAGAACACTTTTTTATTATTTATTTTTAGCTCTAGTGAGTTTTCGAAGGGCTTGAAATGAGTGTTTCAACAGAATAGCAATTATAAATTGTATAAAGCAACAGTATGACAAATGCTAATTCTAGCAAAACATACTGCATTATAAAAATCTACAAAACCAGGAAACTGTACTATTATTGCCTAACCAATTGCCTCCCCTCTCCCTGGAAAYTTGAGGG
>PTEX01000159.1:704075-720654 GCA_003342815.1 Eudromia elegans
ATTTAACAGACTTCAAGGAGGGATTATAATTTTACTGTGCAGAAAAAACATTTACCAACTCTAAATAAAAATAGTAAATGGAAAAATGGAGACTCTGAGAAAAGCTATCCCATCTTACATTTAATTATTTTTTTTCCCCTCATCTTAGGTAATGATACCGAATCAGATGTTCCTCCTCTTCTTTTCTTTTTTTTTCTCCTCTTTTTTTTTTTGTTCAAGAGAAAACATCTCACGTATGTGGGAGAATTAATAAAAGTGAATCACACTTCCTCTGAAAAGTCAAATAGCTTTCCAACTAAGGCTACACTTCAGCCAGATAAGAAAAGTAGAGGATAAATATGTTCTACTCTTCTATCTAGCTAAAGATAGACCAATCCTTAGTAAAGGTCTTCCAAAGAGAAAACAGACATTAACAATGAGTCACAACATTTTTTATTATTCATATTACTTTGACGTATTTTATACTACTGGAGTTTTCCTAAATAATGGGCAAAATGGGCTCATTTGTTACTCCAGGAGAGAAAATGCCAGACAAMCGATGAAACAAAAGGCATAATAGTTTATATTCATTTAGAGGAATTAATCAGAATGAAAGTTAGCAAGGAGAGAAATTAATCAACAATCAATATCTTATTAAAAATAAATCTGTTAGGATTTCTCCAGAAAATATTTCAATTGTTAAAGGACAAACAGACTTTCAAAATRTATGCATTTTATTAGGAAATAAACACGTAAACAACCAAACAAAACAAAAATGTCATTTAATCATCTCTTAAATACCAGTTCTTTGTATTAATTAGGATAAAGAAAGGAAAAGAAAGAAAATAACAGCATGGTTAATAATKCATCAGAGTCATCTCTAAATTCTGTTTATTTAAGCCAATTCACAGAAATAGAAAGTATGAGTATCAGCTAATTCACATAGAGAAGTCMATTATCTTCAAATGAGAGTTCAAAAATGAATTTTGTTTAAAAGCATTATAATCTACCAAGAAAAGATAATTCTKCAGACTGTTCCTTYTCACCACATTTGRAGAGCAGATTTGYTCTCCAAACAAGAGAAAAACCAACCAAACAAATTAAAAGTTAGGTGTAAGACTTTAAATATTTTCCCATCCAAACCACAGAATTACTAGACMGAATGTGTTGACCTTAAGGTGGTTCTACATATTAAGAAGTTTTATATACTGTTGGAGGGTAGCAATCAGAAAGAAKGCTGAATATATCTTAAAACTAAAATGGGTCTTTGATCTAAAGTCGGGTAAATTAGCAGGCGAGAAAGGAAGGAAGATATTCTTTCACGTTCTGCATCATACTGACAGACTAACTGGAAACTGATTCTACTTTTTCAAGCAATTTACAACACTCAGCAGTTATTTTTACATTATGGACTTGCCTTTGCATAAAAAGACTTCATACAACTACTGTTCTTGTGGTTGTTCTTTTTGTTTGTTTGCTAGTCTTTTTTTACAACAGGGTAGAGTTGTAACAATGTGAAACACTTCAAGGTACGTATTTCAACATTAAATTCCTCTATAGYTTTTAGAGGTTATTTCCCAAGCTAMGTTCTATGGAATAGGATAAAAATGTATACTAAAATTAAGTAGGAAATCAAGGTAGGTTGATTTGCACCTTATTGTTTTCTGTATGGTGCAGCTAGTGACAGAAAAGTGTAAAGTGATAGTAATTCCAATGCKCAAGATAATGTTGAATGTTCAAATGTTTCTAACCATCTATGCAGCTATCTTAAAACTCTAATGAATTCAGAGGTAGTAACTGGAAAAGAAGGTATGATATAGCTCTATTGCAAATACATGTTGTTTCTCAAACTAAGCAGATATAAGGTTATTAAAACGATTGCTTTCTGTACTACAGCCATAAAACTGTATTTTATACAGTATACAATAAAAAAGTATAATGTCTTATGAGTGTACCTGAAAAATTTGGAATAYAAGATAACTCTTAAGTTCTTACAAAACATTTGCCAAAAAACCTYAAAATTTTAAAAACCAAAAGGTTCGCTTTTTCACTGTGGTGACACTAATCAATACTAACCAATTCTTGGTGGACTTCTGGTAGAGAAAAATCACAAGGCCAGCCAAGATTGAATTTCAGGCAGGCAATTATACACAAGAAGACTATCAAGTCAAGATTTGAAGTACAGGATATATTTTCTTATCTCTGTGTCTACAAGAATTCAATTAATTGCACTTARAATGTGTACAAAGTCCAATAATACATGCAAGTATTTAATATTCCATACGCATGACAGACGCTAGAAACTTCATATAAMTATAATTTAAAAAGTACAAAATCACTAATAGACAGGCTTGGTTAGTATTGATTTTAGTATAAATCATTGCCTTTTATATTTTCTGAAATAATACATTGGCTAGTTTTCAGAACATCAGTAATCATCACTGTTGTTCARTCTTTATTTATGCTTGTTTCAGATGACACTTTTCATATAATGGACTCAAAGCCTGTACTTACTGGTTTTCCTTTTCTTCTTTGAGAAAGATTGGGGAAAGGATGGTACTGGATGTCAAGCTTCAAATTTCTGTTCAGACCACCAACTCATAATRTAAGAAATGACCAGAGTGACTCTGTCACTCCCAGGTAAAAAGACCAACTTTCTCTTGAGTGGACAGCACTCATATCCAGTTTGTGCACGATATTTCCCAATGCAGATCATGCCCCAAAACTTCCGTCATGGCCTTGGGAACAGTGTTCAACCTCCATGAGAAGCCTGTTCCACTGTTTAATCACCCTGGTAGTAAATAAACAGGTATTCTCTCATGTTCAAATGAAATTTCCTGTGTTTCAGTTTATCCCCATTGACTCTCATCCTGTCATTGGCCACCCCTGAGAAAAGTCCGGCGCCATTGTCTTCCATTAGATATACATAAACATTGATTAGAAACACTGATTATGTCTGACAAGAATTATTTATATAAATATGAAAATAAATAGAAGAAATCATCGTCCTTAAGCRGGGAAAGATTCATATGTATTTTCATTGTTATGTAAAAATATTGTTTTATCTGCCTGAATAACAATGTTCTGTCTTAATCGATTATTTAATCATATTATAACAGTCTTTAAGGATAATACTTCTGACCTGCAGAACTCCAAGTACAATTAAGGGTATGTCTAATCATTTTCAGAAGAATTGAAATATAAAGGAAAAGTATTTGCTATTTATAGCATTCTTCCAATAAGATACATGAATCCAATTTTACACAACACATGTCCATATTTGTCTAGGCATCATGGAATAAAATCTAATCAATTATTTTACTTACTCATATTTCCAAAACAATTTGAATAGTTACATTACCCAATACTGCATGGTTCAGGTGCARTATGTGTTTTCTATGCAAGCTCAGCTACTTGTTCAATGAATTAGCTTCACTCTTTCAACTCAATTAGGCAATAAAGAACATCTTAATGGCTAACTGATTACTCGTGATAGAAACAAAAGTATGTTCATTACAAARGCCTCAGAAAACAATATGAATATCCTATATTGCTACAGCTTTCAGATGTGTGTTTGAGCATACAGAAATGAAAGCCCTGAATACTAACTGGCTTACTAAATATATCTTAAATAAAAAGTTACAATGTTTTATTATCTTACTGTTCAACTTGGTTCAAAGATGAAATATACATATTCCCTGCAGAAGTGSCTTATGCACTTCATTGTACTGTAGAACTGTTACTTTGTTTTCCTAAAGAAAGTACATCTTCCAGGAGTACATCTTCCTTCTGTCTTTTAAGAGATTGAGGTACATTTAAATAGAACACATAAATACTTAGGAAAGTTTTCCAGATTTGTTCAGCTCACTTTAATACATCGTAAAAGGACCTTTTACAATTCAGTGGTTTAGATTAAAGTAGGATCAAATGCAATGCTTGCCATTAACTCAGATTTTTGAGAACACACTAAACTCATGAAAACAAGTAAAATAAAAACAAAAGCTTCAGGGATCTGATTCCCTCTGTAATCAAGATTTTTTTTAAAAAAAAAAAAAAATCCTGCATGCTGATGGACTTTGCGCACTATTTCATAACTGGGGTAGCTCAGCAAAGGATGTATAACCCTCACTGCTGTAGGAAAAGCCAGTWCTGTGGGCTCTCATCACCTACTCCATGCTATATGCAGTTTCAAAAGGTTGAAAAAYAGTTCTTTAATTGTGCAAATACATCTTGCACAGACCTTCCCTCCTTTCTGCTGCACAGCTAGAAAGGACAAATTTTGAGACATAATTCAGTAAGATGAGGAACATAACCAAAGCAACAAAATTTCACTTCTTTCTTGAGCAAGAAAATGGAAATGCAGCACAAGGCAAACATACAGCAGGTTTAAGACATTTTGAACGTGTAAAACAGTTTCTTTGCTTATGAACACACACACACATATATGTGTCTATAAATACACACACATTCACARACACATCCATCTTCCTGTGTTTCTTTAAAGAGAATCCGTATTTTTAATTTCTTTCACTACCTGAGAAAAATATGGCACTTCATCCATTGCTGCCTTAAGGTCTACTCTCCCCTTTCAATGCATGTGAATTGTGATATAACTGGGGTCAAAAGCAAACCAGAAATAGTAAGAAATAGTTTTCATGATGATGGTTTTCATTACTGAAACTTTAATTTTGAAGATAAAAMTATTAAAGGACTATCAGTGATTCTTACCTCACATCTATAACAAAAACACCTTTGGGAGATTTTTAAAATATGACATAMAAAGTCATATGAATGCATAAATATTCTTGATGAACTCAGAACTTTTTTTTTTTCTTTAATTTTCAAAGGCAACAAAAAGCTAAGAAACACAATTTGCAATTCCAATTCAATACTACATATCTTTTTTTAAACAGGATTTTTTGTTTTCCTTTCAAATATGAGCATTTTATATACAGAAAATTTCTCCACATACTTGGTTTGAATTTAACTTTTCAAAAGAAAGACTAAAATAATGGCAGAAGCAGAGAATGGGGTCAAAGAGCTCCAAGTGAGGTGGATAAGGTGAACAGTGGAAATAAACTTCAGAGTACTGACCTTTCAAAGCTGCATAATTATRCCTTCAAACTAACCTACATCTTTTTACAACTAATACAAAAGGCAGAGATGTTGAGAAATAGAGACAAAGAAAAATGAAGTGTTTCTGMTACAGTTCATTATTAGGAAAAATCYTAAAGGTATAATTCTATTTCAGACAACATAAAAATGGTTGAGTTCAGAAACAAGATTTTTCTCCCTCCCTTTGGTCAAAGGAGGATAGAGCAGGATGAAGGCCAACAAATAAYCTGTCAACTCATTTTTAGTGGGAGTGATGATAGCAGAAAAAGGAGATGAGATGGAGAAGTCAGGACATGTTTCCACACTGAAAGTTAAAAATGGAGTAAAACCCAACACATGCCTCTCAGGAACATGGTGGATTAAGCCTTTCCCCCCGCTATTCTGTTAAAATTTATGGACAAAGTTAGGAAAATGTAYTTAAAGAGTTGTGGTCTAAAACTCATTAAAAATATAGATGCAGAGAAAGCWAGCAATAAGGTTAAAAAGTTGTTTTGATTTAATGCGATACAGATTGYCAATGATACAAGAAACAAATAAAAAATGCCAAGAAAATTAGAAATCTCCTCAGCAAAAGTTTTTGTTTTTACAACACTGGCACTTTTTAACAGCAGCATTTCATCAGGAAAGTTCTCCAAAAACAATTAACAAAAACTTTGTCCAGAACAAAATTGACTAATAGTTTCTACAAACAAGGGAAAAAATAAAAAAAAGTAGTAACAGTTTAATGTATGTATTTAGAATCTGAGTTTTCCATAACCTCATGGAAAYATTAACTTCTAGTGCTATTTGTCTTTATACTGATAACCTCTAAGCAAACCTAATATRCCTTTTAGACTTTTGACCCCAAGAGAAAAGAATTCTTGCTTAAATTAATAAAAAAAGTAGGTTCAGGCTACCTGTGTCAAATTTTGCACAGGCCATCTGATTTCACCTCACACAGATCAACAATGAAAATATAAAATTCATATGTTTTAATTTTTTTTTTTTTTAATTTTGGTATCCAGAGCAAGAGGACTGCATACAAATTTCTGTGTACAGATTTCTGTTATCTTTATTTCTTCACGTGACACTTCACTGAAAGTATTTGCATTAATTTAGGCCACAAAATATTCTACAAACTGGAAGCAGAAGTTAGCTTGGGTTGGAATGAGCCACAGGTTGATTGCAAAGTAAACTAGCATTCATGGCATCCTCTTAAACTCTACAGAAATAAGTATAAAAAATCCTAAAAAAATTAGTGATTTTGGCTCACGGAACTATTTTCCCTACTCCATTCTATAGTTACTTACAGAACACAGTAGAAGAAAGCGCTTTATTTCTGATGCAAAATCTATAACACACATAGGACTATTATCTTTAGGTTATCTCTCAAAAAGAGTCAACATTTTTAAGGAACTTTTTCAAGCCAAAGCCTAGAACTGCAATAGTTTTGCAATTATACCAGCAGTGTTTGAGAGTTACCATGGGGTCACAAGAAATATTAAAGGCAGAGAAACTGCGCTTTTAACTGATAAAAGTGTTTTAAAATGCTCTGACTACGGAAAAAAAAAAAAATTCTAGGGACAGTTTTGAGTGTAGACAAGCTGAAAAATATAAAGTAACATTAAAAATGAACTTACCAAAATCACAAGCAAAATACTTCTCTCTCTGAATATTAACTCAATTCTCTTCAAGGTCTGTTATCACATGTGATTTTAATTCCCATTTTAGCCTTCAAGGTCTTTCCTTGCCTCTTGTCTTCCTGAACTAAGAAGTAGCGCTTTCTCATCCTTACATAAGGCTCTCAGAGCTCCCCTTTTTGCCTTTTCATTTCTCTCTTCTGTATCCTGAGCTGAATTCTTTTCCAGGCAAGGTATTAGACTGATATAACCTCCCACTGACTGTGATTCACAATGTTGCTTCCAAAACCAGAAAGAAAAAAAAAAAAAACAAACCCTACTGCCTGTAATTTTGATTTTTCCATAATGTAATCCTTTTTGTTATAGAGAGATTTAACTGCTTGCTAGCATAGTAAAGGTCTCTTTGCATAGAAATATACATGTATATAATATATAATTTAACGGGTATTTTGTTCCCATGAAAAGATCAATTCATTTTTTTACCTTTAGTCCATTTTTTTCTCTTTATATATATATAAAATAATGTATATCCATTCTATAAAGGGGTGTGTGTATAAATACATACATATATATATGTATACATAGGGATATATATATACACACACACACACACATACCATACTAATTCCTTTTCCTTCACACATTAATGCACTGGAAGAAGATTTAAGAATTCAGTTTCTCTGGAAAYTCTGAACAATCTACATTTTCCATAAAGAGTCTGGATGTACTGCTTTGG
This sequence comes from Eudromia elegans, assembly GCA_003342815.1. Classification (NCBI taxonomy): domain Eukaryota; kingdom Metazoa; phylum Chordata; class Aves; order Tinamiformes; family Tinamidae; genus Eudromia; species Eudromia elegans. The sequence goes on from PTEX01000159.1 coordinate 711,525, forward strand.
TGTTGTTTTTAATGTCACTACTTATACTTAAAAATATAGCATATATTTTAAAATACCATTTAAGCTACAGGATATATGTAGAAACTTCAGTAAAGGACTTGGTCGTGCTCTGGCATGCCAAAATCTTCTTTGCATACTTTAGCACCAGTGTCTGAACTACTCAGCGTTTTCCTAATGTATTCCTTCTGTGATAGAACTTCAATAYGCTTATTTTGCAGATGTAAACTGAAGTCTGCAAATCTAAAAATTAAAAGCCAATCTGTGTGATGATCTACTGAAATACTTGGTATGTTCCTATTTCTGTATTTATCATGAATGTCTTTGTTTCAAAGTACTTCACTGTATCATTTTMTTTAGTCAAAATTTACATACCAGARGCTATTAAAACTGTGATTTTAAATTGTCAACAGCCATCCTAGATTCTAACACCAACAAATTTTATCTAGCAATTTTATGCAACTACTCCCTAATTTTCCTTGTGGATGATGACAGGTCCATTTCATTGAATCCCTCCACTTTCGAGAAGTATAAGAAAAAGGAAAGACAGGAAGAAAGACTTCATGTAAGCAAGGTACTCATTTGCACCTAAAGGAAAAGGAATACTTTCAGTCATCTTGGTTAATTTTCAAGTAGTATATTACCACTTTGCCACATATAAAGAGGTATATTACATCTCATCTATTTCTCTGTTCTTAGGCTCTTTATTTAGATTTCAAGTAATTTTACCTTGTTTGCAATTTTTAACTCTGAAAGTCTGTTAGGAYTTAACTGGAAAAGCCCTTGAGTCTGAAAGAAAATCTACCAACCGTTTGCCCCCAAGTAAAGCAGTGCTGTGCATAGGCTGCTGGCAAAACTCTTTACTATGTGTGAGACTAGGCAGCTTTGCAATTACTTACAGTATGTACAMAATATATATCTATCCACAGGCTATCTCTAGATTTCTTTTTCTTTCTTTTATTCAAAGAAACAAACAAGTAATCAAAGGCTACCAAAATCCAGAACACTACCTTCACTGKAAAGGGAAGACGAATGTTGGCCACMTTTTTATTTGACAAGTACCACAAGTAACAATTCAATATAAGAAGAAAAATTAATTTGCTATGCTTTTTTCTTATTGTAAGCAAGTCTGCTAAGAACACCATTAGCGCAACAGAAACTATACTGAATGCATGATTAATGTTATTGTTTCTGACAATATCTTGAGACACAAAACCCTGCAACAAATTGAACTTTTTAATGAATGTTTATGTTCACAACAATGCATGCATCTGAGCTCCAGCATTTTTAGTAATCAAATATTTCTTCCTTTCCTTCTGTACTGTGTTTGAGTCTGCTGCAAGCTGATATCATTGCACTATGTCAAAATCAAAAGAAAATTTGCTGATTTATTGGCATTTATTTTCTTCTTCCCCATCTGCTCATACAGAAAATCTCTTTTGTGTATATGATTAATTTACCACACCAGCAACTTGTGTTGAAGTCTAAATTGTCCAYAGACAAAATTTATATGCTGAAACTCTACAATAACCACAGTATAAAACTTGTAGAGGAGTATGAATAGTTTCAAGAAAAGAAAAATTGCCCAGGGAAGGGGAAATAGCCAAGCTCTTATCTCACAARTATTTCTTTACATGTTGATTTGGGCATTGGTTTTATTGTATTATTTCAYTAGTTTATTTTGATGTAGACTGCAATAGTCCCCATACATTTAAATGCCTTCATGATAATCCTGATGTTTGCTAACTTTCTCAAATTTTCTCAAATGTATCATCTGCATTGGTTGTTGAATGCATTTGACAGAACTTCACMTATATCAATGAATTTATATGAAGGAGTAGTTTAATACTGACTAGCTGTCGTTCATGTGAATTTGAGATGCATCCAAAAAAAAGCTTTTTTATTAATGAGTGTCAGAGGGAATTTAGCATAATGTCTGTCCAAAATTCTACTTGAAAATAATTAGAARTCTTACAGTAATTGTTTTTACCTATCTAGTCTTGAGACTTGTAAAGAATATACTAACACAGTATGCACTCATTTTTATTATATATCTATGAAACAACTTTTGTCTTGATTATTTTACCCAAGAAAAAATATTTATAYTTGCAGTTGGGAAAAAATAGAGAAATATCCACATATCCTAGCTGATCAAGTTACTAATGCATATGAAAATGAATGATGCATTTTATTATCTGTTTGGACTGAACCTTTATATATTGGACTCAAGGTGCAAACCTTATATATTACTAATCCTAAGAAAACATTTGCCTTTGTTATTTGTATYAACTAAGTCATAGACAAAACAGATTCCAAGGTCTGATATATAAAAGTATACTTTATTAGGAGCACCAGCACATCTTCCACATGCACTTTATAYTAGTAAAAYAAATAAAATCTAATTATGAMAGTCTCTAGCTACCTTGTACTACAAAACAGAATGTACAGCCTCATGTCACYATTCTAAAAGTTGCTCTTGGTGCAGATTTGTCTCATACTGGTTAATACTGATCTTGAAATATTGTAACAYTATTCCCTGCTGGGGATCTTTCAGACTATACACATATTTGCAGTCAAAAAGATTGCAAGCTGTGTATTTGGATACACTGARTTTTATAACCTACCTTGATGTTGACTGAAATTCTAAGTAGCCTAGATGAAATAATCACTGTAAGCACATTCTCCAGGTAGAAACTGAAAATATTCGGTTTAAAATCTTCACTCTTCAGTATCTTTTCCTTTTTTCAAGTGTCTAACTTTTGCTGTTCTCTTTATCTTGCATTTTTGTCTCCACATAAGAGACAAAATGATATCAGAAATAATTCTTACAGAAATAATTTTGTCCTTGCTTTTAAGATAAGTGCTACAAGAATGAATTTGTATTATTCACAACTAATGTCTGTGATGTGCACAAATTCACTGAGACCAAACAATATGAACATAACCACATTATTTGTGGAAAGAAACATTATCCTATTTAATAGTTCAATTAAGTATAGTAGTCGAAGCATAACTTCCTATGAAGAGAAATTTATAAAAAATACATCAGTTTGGTAAAACATGAATGATTTTTATTAAGTGTTTAAATATGAGCACAAAATTTCCACTTAAAATGTTATAATTTTAATCTCATTTATGTGATTTCATAATTCTTTAATAAAATATCACCTCTGAAATGCTACCAAGATGCCAGCCACTACTCCACTTTTAATAATCCCTGAATTTATCATTGAGGAAATATGTGAACTGTTTCTTATTTGAGAAAATTCTGCTATGTATCAAAGATGAGASAGATATTATTTTACAGTCTTCAAAATCAACACTCTGACAAAAAAGGAAGAAAAATCTTCACAGTATGGCAGCTGTGGAACATGGTGTATACGACYAGCACCAGGGCATGGACCTGACCTGCACCCTGCTACACTAGGCATTAGGTTTTCACCGTCCCCTAGGACAGCCAGGCTCACAGCTTCCTTGACRCTTCTCTTTTAGATATTTCCCAATATTTTATACCTTTTTCTACTTTGTTTTCCTGCTTGTATTCTCTAGCATACTCTCCTTGAAGGAGAGAACTTTCTGCTTGAACCTACTGTCCTAGCTGATCCTCAAATTAAAATCTAACTCATAAGCTGTGGCCTCAGCAGTGCTAAGTGGAGAAGGATTGACCTTCCTTTGCCTACTGGCAATACTCTTCCTAATGTTGCCCCARATGCTGTTGACCTTCATTGCTACAAAGACACCCTGCTGGCTTATGTCCAACTTATATCCATCAAACCACACTGGGTCCTTCTTTGCAAACCTCCTCTCCTTCCTTAGAATGGTTTCCATTGCGGAAACTTAAACTCTTGATTATCAAGACAGAGGGAAGTACTCATTCAAGACAACACTTACATATCTGCATAAATGTAAAATATRACACAATTTGGTAAAATAACTCTGAATTTTATATTAGGAGGACCTGTAAGTGCCCTTTAACATGGGGATTTATTGAATAATGACACACAAATTCAAAGACTTCCCTTAATTAGAAATATACAGACTRAATTTAAACTACAGATGCCTTTTGGGTGTCTGGGGCTTTTTTTTAGAATATGCTTTCTAAAGCAAGTTATAATTTTTTTATTAATGCATTTACAATGTAAACCTCGTACCACTTAAGGACCATTACTGTGACATCTAGTTCATTCAAAATTTCTCACCTCAAATTTTGAAATAACCTTACATAAATATGTCATGTAAAATATTCTCACTTGATATATTGCTATGTGCAAATAATATTTAAAATGAGATTAATATGATTTAATTCTCAACTACATTGATTTTTTTTACCTAAAGCTGAACATAATAATTCTAATTCCAACCAAGAATAATCTAAAATAAATGTTATATATGGATTTAGATGAATTTAAAATGTTCTTTAAATCTCTGTCATGAAAAGAATCACAATTTCAGCTACTCCTGTGGAAAGTAGCCTTTGAAATTCATAAAGATCTTGAATAAACCAAAATAGCTTAAACTTGACAATAGTTCACCCACTTGAGGAATCAAAAGTTCATAATGTACTGGACAGTTGGATTTGCTACTGTGTAGGGAGAGTCAAAATCCTTTTTAGGGAAATCATAGAATCACAGAATCATTATGGTCGGAAAGACCTTAAAGGTCACTGAGTCCARTCATAAGTCCTTCAACACCATGTCGGTTAAACCATGTCCCTCAGGGACTCATCTACACATTTCATGATCACATTCAGAGATRGTGAATCTACCACTTCCATGTGCAATCTGTTCCAGTACTTGACTATTCTTTCCATGTAGAAATTCTTTATAATGTCTAACTCAACGTCCCCTGGTGCAACTTGAGGTCATTTCCTCTTGTTCTATCTGTAGTTATTCTAGAGAAGTGATCAACTCCACCTTACTACAACCTTTCAGGTAGTTGTAGAGAGCAACAAGGTCTTCKCTGAGTATCCTCTTCTCCAGACTAAAAAACTCCACCTCCTCAGCTGCTCCTCATTAGGTCTGTGCTCCAGCCCCTTCACCAGCTTTTGTTGCCCTCATTGTACATGTGCCAGCACCTAAATATCCTCCTTGTAGTGAAAGGCCCAAAACTGAACACMGTATTTGAGGTGCARCCTCACCAGGGCTGAGTTTAGGGGGACAATCTCTTCCCTGGTTCTGCTGGCTACACTATTCCTAGCACAAGCCACCTGGGCGCATGACTGGCTCATGTTCAGATGGCTGTTGACCAACAGATCCTTTTCTGCTGTGCAGCYCTTCAGCCACTCTGCCCCAAACCTGTAGTGCTGCATGGGGTTGTTGTGACTGAAGAGCAGGAYTCGGCATTTGGCCTTGTTGAAACTCGTATTGTTGGTATCTGACCATCGATCCAACCTGTTCAGATGCAGAGCCTTTCYACCCTCGAGCAGATCAACTCTTCCGTCCAACTTTGTGTCATCTACAAACCTGCTGAGAGCACACTCAATCCATTCATCCAGACCATTGGTAAAGGAGGACTGACCCCAACACTGACCCCTGGGGAACACCACTTGTGACTGTTGACAGATGGATTTAAGTCCATTCACCATCACTCTCTGGGCCTAGCCATCCGGCCAGTTTTTCACCCTGAGGACACTTGTCTAAGCCACAAGCTACTTGCTTCTCCAGAAGACAGTGGGAGACTATGTCAAAGACCTTACTAAAGTCTAAGGAGACCATATCCACTGCCTTTCCCCTAGGTGAGTCACCGGGTCATAGAAGGAGATGTGGTCAGTGAGGCAGGACCTGCCTTTCATGAGCCCATGTTGTCTGGTTCTGTTGCATATATGTTGTATGATCACCTTCAAGATGATCTGCCCCATAACCTTTCCTGATATTGAGGTCAGGCTGACAGGTCTGTAGTTCTCTGGATTCTCCATCCAGTCCTCTTGTAGATGGCAAAAACATAAATACTAATCACCAACTGAACTAGAAAATATACCTGAAATTAACCTTGAAACACTCAATTTTTATGTTTCACAAATGAGTAAGGGAAAAACAGAATACGCATGCTGAAAGCGATTTCTGTTTGTTTGTTTGTTTTACAAACATTATAATGCTTTTCTTATAGCTGATGGATTATCAAAGAACACAACAGGGTTGGCAGTGGTAATAGATTAAACAAACTGTATTAAAAATAATAAATAGCAAAGTCTGTTTTAGGCATAGGGATTATAGCARTTATTTTTCCTAATTTAATTTTAAATCTCAAAGGGCAGCTGGTTTGGAGCATTCTTAACCAAAAGATCTGAAGCAAAGCATGAGCTTTCATCCCTTAGTTTGCCTCAGTAACATCTTAGCTTTATGAAAAATCAAAAAGCTTGTTCACTAATTCCTCATTATGCTTCAAGGTTCAATATTAGACATTGTGGTTTACATTTCAAAAGAGAGTGTAAAAAGTCTCTGCTGAGAGCAACTATTTTCTTTAAATAACATTTGAAAACTTGTAAATTCTGTTGTCATCTAAGTATTGTTGAAAGGGCAGACCAAGGTTTCCCAGGTTCATTATCTGACGTTGGTCCACTTCTGCTGTTTATTTCTGGTTGGGTTTTTTTTTGTTAGCTTGTTTGCTTGTTTGTTCTTTAAACACTATACTACAGCTTAGAAAGCTGAGTCTGACTAGTGCAAATCATTATATCATATATATTATTGTAAATATAGATATACTACTATAACATATATCTAATGCTTATATAAACCACAYAAAAATGTATTTGTAAACACATTCCTTACACATTCCTTACAAAAAGTTCAATAAATGGTCAAACCATAATTTAATCTTCATTCTCAAACAATGATAATTTACTTGTTTAATTTTGGATTTTTACTGAGTAACAACATACAAATGTAGTTGTATGGCCAACCTACTGGAGARGCTGCCTCACTTTGCTTTCAGTAGTTATCTATTGTTGTATATTTAGTAATGCTCATAAACTAATGTGRGCAACAGAAGGAACCATGAGCTATTCTAGTAAGTGATGTAGAATGAAAAGAAAATAACCCATTCAAAAACTGCAGGGACTTGTCAAAGGAAGATGAATATAGTCAAGTAGAAAAGTGTCTAAAATTTAGTCAGTAATTTATTTTTTGAAAGTTTTATTTGCCAATTGGAACTAATTGGAAAAACACCTTTTTCTTTCCAGCTGATTCCTAACCTGACCTTCCATGCTGACTGTAGTTCCTTATGTTGCTGACTTGAGCCAAAAGTGTAGACAAATGAGGCACCATATGAAAATAATAAATCACTACTGGTCAACATGACAGGAACCTGTCACTGTAAGTTCAAATKTTCATCTGTTTCAGGAATCTCCTAGTTTGTATCAGTACGATAAGGTGCAGATCAGAACATTGCTCAATTTAACTTAACAGAAATTAGACTCATGTTCTTAAACAAGWATTTTTCTCATAATTATTTAATAACATTCTTATAACTGGGTAAAATTATTTCAATTTACAGTACAGTTTCCAAAATAGCCGCTAATGAATCATACCAACAATACATCAAAAGTGACGGCAACAGTCAAAGCACATTACAAATTTATGTTGTCAGTGATGTGCAATYACTTTTATCTTACAGATGATAAAGACTGTTGGCTTTTCAGATTAATTGAGAGAATACTAGTTCTTAACCACTAGCTAAGTGATCTTGAAAACACGGTATGTTTGCTCTAATTGTAGAGGCCTAAAATAAATATTATATTGTAAGAATACTAATTGCTAGATAGTGTGAAGTCAAACTAGAGTTTATAGTCATTACTTCTCTATAGGTAAAATAATCCGTATCAAATATATAATAAAAACTTTCAAGTCTCGTCTGGCATGTATTAAATTCTGAGGAAAATCAAGATTGCAGCCAACCTATTTAAAAGCAGTAAGCTTCCCCCCTAAACAACAGTGTGTACCTAAAGGGACAGATGAAGTCAATATTTAACTTTAYGTACTCCTCTGACCCACAAGATCARTAGGAGACAAGAAACAGAGGAGCTGACCTTATTCAAAGAAAATGACGTGGTATCATGGTCCTTACATTCAAGAAGAATACACCACAGGATATTCCCTCCACATAGGTTTCCCTTCAGAGCATGAMTCTAGAGAAGGCAACTTTAATTCACATAAGTGATCTGARTAAGATTATTCCTATAATTCACTGGTCACATATCAGGTGCCTTTAGAGATGGTGTTACAGTTTTCATTATACATGGTACTTCCATTTTATCTGGAACACATATTATCTTGAATATAGGTATTTATCTGGAATAATACATTGTCATGGCATTATCAAGTTACAAAGGTCCCTGGAGACTCTACCAGCATAATTTTTATCATCTGTTACCAGACACTCAGTTCAAATTAGACACTGGTCTAGAGTTCATTGACATATTGACAGCAACAGATTTCTCATTGACTTCAGAACATTTTAAATATCTCATGTTTTATTATATATATTTTTTCTTCTCAAAGAAAAATGTAGTATTCCACTAATGTAAACAAATAAAGACTTTGATTTTATCCAAACAAAATATTTGTTATATTTCCCTATGATTGAATCCTTTCTCTTAATTAGAAACTGAAAACTTTAATGTGATAGCTCAAAAGCAGTTATTTCAGAGACAGTCAGTTTTTCCCTTAAACATGTAGGCCAAAGAGGCAATTTTTTATTACACATTAAGCAGAAAAAAAAAAAAAAAGGTGGGGGGAGCATTAGGCTAGTTTTTTGTTGCATGCTTTGTTTGAGAAGTAACACAAGCCACTTGCATGTGTTATAGCTGAGTGAAAACAAAATTCTTTTTCAGCAGCCACAATGAAACTGCTAATCCTGACTTTTTCCTTACAATTATGAAACTTGGGAAAATAAACTGCCTAACCATCTTTAAAGTTCTATGAATTGAAACTACATCCTAGGCAAGAGGCTTGAGAAGTGACACAAATTCTAAAATTTAAAATGTTTGTGTACTATCTTTATCTCATAGATCCTGACAGCACTCTAAACTGGGAAAAAAAAAGCTTCAGTTCTTTCAAAATTTTCCTTCCAAGTGTAGTCAAAAAGTTGGTGTAGTTCAGCTACTATAGTACAAACTCTAGATTATTATATAGTGATT
>PTEX01000159.1:721533-732166 GCA_003342815.1 Eudromia elegans
TCCAAAATTATTCTTCCTACAAAAGCTAGCTTTTAGGACAAATACTGTTTCATTTACATATACATATGTATCTCTCTCAAAATATAAAGTTTATTGCTGAAATAACCCTCTCTTGCCTTAAAAACATTTCTTCATCCAGTTATATTTACTGTTGGTGGCAGAACAACAGGCAAAACAGATCTTCATAAATGATGCAGCTTGGGCTTGGTAGAAGAGAATGCTTTCTTGTATATATACCTACATAAATACATGTACATAAACGAATAAAAAGTAAATGCAAGCCTTCAGTGTAATACTAAGGATTGTTCTTTTTTCCCTTTGATCATTCTGTTTTAACAGAACCCACGAATATAAAAAGAATCCTGGTCTTGGTCTGTTTTTTCTTGTTGTTGTTACTGCCAATCATGTCATTTACAAATCTGGAAAATAATAATCAAATTCCCAATTGGAAAAACTAGTAKCAGTTTCATCCTATCTTTCACACCTGGAAAGGCCTGTGCAAAGGGTAAGGTGTGTGTGGAAGATCTGATCCATTGCACCTCTAAAAGTTGTCCAGACCTTGGTAACTGCATCATTCCCTTTCACTAATGTCAGAAAAAATCATATTGGCCTCTCTGACAGATCAAGGGCTGACCTCAGGAAGAAACATTCCAAATTCTAGATCTAGGCTAGAAATAACCAAATTTTTCCACAGGGAAATTATTTTTGTTTATCATTCTGTAAATTCATTTGAATTCACAGTAATTAGGACAACATTTTAAAACTCTGCCTTYGGTTTCCACTGTCTTTATAATATCTACCAACTTGATAAAGAATTCTTTAGCTCATTCAAATAGACTCACTTATTCTACAGTCTATAAAATGATCAAAAATCTTATTTTCAGGCCTATGAAATGCAGTTATTCCTACAATAGTTATTCAGACATGCACTATTTCTGTCTGCCTTAGACAAGGAGTAAACAGAATAGTCTGGGCTAGCTAATATAGCCATTAAAGCTATTATTTTATACCTGTTCATATATTATGCACTATTATAAATTAATATGAGTTACTGTTTTGTACTTGTTACATATTGTTCGTACTCCTCAAATCGGGAAAATATTTCYCTCATTTGTTTTCAGCCAACTYRCAGTCCAGAGCAAGCAAGTCCCTRCTGCAGYCCCCTTCCCTACTGCAGCTACCACRGAGTAACTTGGAGCAACACAGAGGTCATTGCCTATGAAGGCATTTGTAAGTCTGCAGTGCACACCAGTGGCTAAGAGCAGGATGTGCATGCTCTTCACTGCAGTATAGTCTAGCTTTGCTCTGTAAATATGCTCTTTTATCTGACTTCAAACCCAGCAGAGAAGCCTGTCCTTCAGAAATCATAAAGACAGCTCTAAAAGGTTGAGTGAGACTTGCACTGCGGGCAAGCGCAAACGTTTTACTGCTCATGTCATAAGATTAAACTCAGAACTCAGAAACGTGAAACTTTCATTCATATATAGAATCTTGCATACATATATATCAGTGTTTAGGAGCTCCTGGCATGTTGTCCTGATGTTTGCAGTGTTTCAAGAAGAGTCTGAGACGTAACTAATCTGAATCTGACACACTTTTTGTGCTAAATTACAGATACTTACCCTAACAGAAGCTCTATCTCACAAATTGTAAAGCTCATTTTTGGAAATAATTATTGACATTCAACTGGCCATACTGTCAATGTAAAAATGTTCATGTTCTCCAGAAAGCATAACAAAGGCTCCCACTCCATCCCACAAAGTTTACTTTAAAAACAAATACAGCTAATGGCAACATCCTTTATTTATTCAATGGTTTTACAGGCTTTATCTTTTACTTTTCTGTGTATTCTGGTACAAACATGGAGATGCAGGTATAATGTTGACATGGAACAATTGTGCCCCACTTTCTAAGGAAAAGAGAAAGCTTTACAGTCGTGAAGAGGGTAATTGTAACCAATGCAAAAAACAACGCAAAAGAAATATTAAATGATCYATTTTCACACTTATAGCTGCAAGCTCTTATAGAAGTCATACTGAAGCCTCTGAACTAGAGAGTACACACAAAAATAGTTTTTAATAGATAACAAAAGCAAACACATAAATTCTATCTTAAGATGTGATCCTATGCATCAAATATACTATAACAAGCTCATAACCGGGGCTCTCCAAAAGACCCGAGAGTAAATGATGATCCTGTGTAACTAGTAGCATCATCAGAATCATAGAATCGTTAAGACTGAAAAAGACCTTTGAGATCATAGAGTTCAACTATAAAGGCAACAAGGTCACAATAATGAGATTATAGATCAACATCAGGTAGTGTAGTACAGTTTTTCCGGGAGGAAAAATAAAATAAAATAAAAAAGATATAATGAAGGGATGAAGGGATGAAGGGAACTCCATTTCTATTCCTCCTTTTTTATTCAGGAAAACATTTGGTGAATATAAAACTTCAGTTCACTAGGTGTCTAAAGTAAGCAAAGACACACAACTTTAACAGTTAAGCAGGATAACTCTAAAACCCAATCTGGAGTGAATAAGTAATTTGTTTAAGTAGAAGAGTCAATTAGGATTTAGTTTGAATCTGTTGTAAAGAAGGAATACTCGAACCTAAGAAAGGGACACAGAAAGAAACAAAGGTCTTCTGATTAACCTTAGAGAAACAAAATTCTGTGCCATTCCAAAGCACAGGACATTTGACAGCTTGTATATTAAGAATCAGTGGTATTATTTGAKATTTCAATAATAAACCTCTTAGTGTCAGTCTTAACTTCTTTCTTTACTATTAAGTGGGAAAAAAGGAATTTTATAACAGTAGAAGAGAAGATTGATGTCAAGGCTAAATGCATCTTCCTGTTTTGATTGTCAAATAACTCATTCATGTCTCTGAACATGACAAATTCAGTACTACAGCCACACATAAAAAAAAAAATCATTTGTGTTAGCCAAAACTACTTAAACACCATATTTTTACTTCACTGCTTTYTGTAATGAACTCGATAAACTGGAAACTTATAATTTTCAAACTCGTGTAGAATGAATGATATTTTTTAACTATTTTAAAAAGATGGCTGATGAAGAATATCAGGTTTCTTCATATTAATTAGTTTAAGATGAGGAATTACTCATTTTAATAACAGAAACTAATTAGTTACTTGGCRCACTAATATTGAAATAACTTGGGGAATTCTGAATCTTTTAATATTACACAAAATCTCTCAATCTTCGAAGATTAGCAGAGTGGACTCTTATCATAACTATTTAATTGCAGTGGTTGGTATTGACACTGTGAAAATATTTTTTCACCCCACATTCYCAACGAAGTTCTCAAGTGATCTACTGAAAGAAATCAGGGATTTTAGTTTATGCAGAAAATCTAAACCCAAAGGTACTAGTTAATTTGGTACACTACTACTGCCTGACAAATTAYTTTATTATTTACTATTATATACAAAGCAGCTTCCATGTGTAGCTTAATCTCACAAGAAATAGTGAGCAAGAGTGATATTGTTAGTGAAAGGCACTTTTATTTTTTCGGGGGTTGAACTTGACAGCAGGACAATTAATTGGTAGGTAGACAAAAATTGTGAGAGCAGTAGGTTCAACATGTAGTGACTCTATGAATAGCTACATTAATGTGGCTTAACCAAAACCACAAGAACAATAAACTGCTGTAATTTATATTTACAGTCATAGCTGTCAGAACTTTGTGAATAACCATGTTTTCGCTTCGGTGTCTATGGAAAAAAATTGAAAACATTTCGATTAGGCCTTTTTATCAGGTCTAAATGCAATGCCACACATATTAAACCAAACATATTACTCCTTTCTCGAAGAAAAAGAAAAATCAGATGAATTTGGTTATTTTTATCCCCTCTACTCTTTTCCTTAAATTTCTCTTTATAAGTCATTCTTGAAATAAGACAGCTTGACTTTTCCAAAATACAAAACTGAAATGCATGACACTAACATTACTTCTAACCATCAAATAGTGCCCATCTTCCGGCAACAAGTGAAATTTAGTTAGGCAGAAGCTGCATTTATTTATTTATTTATTCATTTATTTGTTTGTTTATTTATTTATTTATTTATTTATTTATTTATTTATTTATTTATTTATTTATTTATTTATTTATTGGAAGTTATTTGCACCTTCCACCTGACAAATTTAAGAAATCAAGATTTCAAATACAGTTCTGGACTATTACCCTTTTCAAACTGAAGAAATTTCACTATGTAACTATGTTCATTGGATAAGCCAGCAAGAATCAAAGACATACTGTATAGATACTGTGGTGAAAAGCCTATAGATTATAATGTAACCAGTTAAAAATCAATGCACCAGACGGAAACAATGCATAGCACTCTGCTTCAGCATGAAGTTACCTAAGTTATGACCTAAAATTTGTTGCCTGTATCTGTTCGTGTTTTCCTATATTTTCATTTCTATTTATTCTCAAGTAAGGTCAGTTTCACCAATAGGAAGCCTGTATGGAATTCCAACTCCATTTCTCCACAGAAACATATTGTGACATTCACAAGGCTTGTATATTGGAATAAAGGACGACTTTTCACTTACAGAAAATCAAACACAAGTCGTTTAATTCAGATTAATCTGATTCAACAAGAATATTATTATCTTGTAATTTAAAAACTAGACACAGTGGTTCTATAGAACTCAGAAAATATATAGAATGCCCAAAATATCATATTCTGTTAATAATTAGATATATGTTTATTGAAATATATAATAAAAAGGCTATCAATGTTTTGATGTAAATTAATAATTTCCATTCTGAACATTCTCAAGGAAAAAAAAATGCAACATATATGTATATATCTGCATGTACATGCACAAAAAATAGAAAGTAGTCATCTCCATCCTCTTCTCATCATTTTTCTCTTGCTCTTGTTCTCTTTCTACTGGCAATGGCATAAAGATACTTCATATCTTAAACAAAACTTAAAGGTAAAATAATGAACTATATCTTTCCTTTCTCTGTTGAGCAGAATTATTACAGGCTAAAATTGTACTTAATGATCAAGCAGAAAGTAAAGGACAAAAATCTGAGGTAATTCAAATGTGAAACTCCATAGCAACAAATAACATCTATGAAAATTGAAGTTTCATTTACATATGCATCCGTTAGTAGATTCACACACAAAGCAATTCACCAGTAATTTTGAGGCAGTTGGCAGGCATAAAGCTTTTGACTTTGACAAGCTTTTCCAGCTTGTAACTGGAATTCAGAATTTTAGAAACTGTTTACCAGCTCCACAAATGCGAAACAGCAGATCCAGCTATGCCTCACCACTGACCAGACCATTAGATATCTACAGCAAGAAATCACTCCTGACAGCTTTTCAAAATACCTTTGACTATTCACATCTGCCCTTGCCCTCTCTGCAGCCCTCAGGGAGATTGCAGTCCCCATGAGCACCAGCTTTTTAATTCAGAAATCTCCTTGACTTTTTTAAAGGGTTTATTTGTGTCCTTATCAGGTAGTCTGTAACAAAGTCCCATCACAAAGTCRTTCCTACTGGCCACTCCTCTGACCCCGAGACACAAGATCTTAATCAGACTGTCACCATCCCACAGAAGAGCTCTACAGACTTGATGAAAATCCTCGTCTACCCTTAGCCTGTTTTCCCTACAGAGCTTGCTTCCCTGACAGCTGGAGAAAGGCAAATGTTGTGACAATCTATTAAAAATACTGAAATTATGATTAAGAGAACCACAGGCTGGTCAGCCTCACTTAGGTCCATGAAGGAGAAGGTAATTAGAAAAGAGTCAGCATACATTTGCCAACAATAAATCATGTCTGATCAACCTGATTGCCTTCTGTATTAAAACGCCAGGATGAGAGGAGAGCACTGAACATATTTTTTCTTGATTTTGGCAAGCCTTTCTCTCACAATACTCTTGCATTCACTACAGTATGAATATGTGAAAAACTAGATGGGTTAAAAAAATGAGTAACTTAGATTAGAGGGAGTTACGTGGAGTCTGGTAGACTGTACTGGGSATCAGTATATAGTGGAGTACCAGAAGAGTCTATCCTGGAACATTTGTTTGTTTAATACCTTTATCACTGACCTGGAGATGGGGACCAAGTGCTTTGATTTTAAGATGACACTAAACTGGGAGGAACAGTTGATGTATTTGAGGGCAGTGCTAACATCCAGAGGGATGCCGAGGCAGGTAACCTTGAAGAACGTTGACRAAGAACCTTCTGTGGTTTAGCAATGACAAAGCCCAAGGAGAGACCCCTGAGAAGGAAGGGTCCCTCACAACAACAGATGCTGGGAACTGACTGGGTGGTAGAGAGCAGCTCTGCTGCAAAGACCTTGGAGTCCTGGGAAGCAGTGAGCTGAGCATGAGCCAATATGCAGTAAACCAGACTAACAGCATCTTGGGTTGTTTTGGTAGGAACAGAGCCAAAAGACTGATGAAAGGCATTATTTCCATCTCTTCAGTAYTTGGAGCAATTGCTCTGTGAAGAGAGGCTGATGGAGTAGGGTTTGTTCAGCGTGAGACAGCTTTAGGGGTGCCTAAGAGCGCCCCCAGCAGGAAGTAACAAGGAGGATACTGAGGCAACAAAGCCAGACCCTTCACAATAGTGCAAGCTGGTAGACAACAGATAGACAACAGGCATCGATTGGAACAAGAGAGGTGGATATATGGAAATTGGATATATAGAAAACCTTTTCCACCATCAAAACAGACAAGAGTAGAATAGGTTGTTCACAGAGAGGTTGTGCAGTTTCCAYTGTTGGAGAAGACCACACTGGGGAACAGCCCTGAACAACCTGAACGTGACCTTGAAGCAGACCCTGCTTCGAGCAGGRGATTACACTACACATACATTGCAAACTGAAGTATTCTATTCCACCATTTACAAACAAACTTAGTCTTCATAACCCAAGGCAAACATGGGCAAACAGTTGCTTTATCTTTTCCTGAAGGATAGGTAAGTTTTTATTCTTAGTTACACAAAGGCATTTCATGTATTGCCAACATACCTGTTTCAGACTTTCCAGCTTTGATTGTTTTAGTTGTTCATATTTCCATTTCCAAACAGAYAAATCATTTTCCATTTTTTCCACCTTTTTTTCCAGAAACACATTCATTCTGGGAAAAAAATCATTTTTATACATTTTAACAATGATCATGTTTTTGGTGATAATAACAGATAAATAACTTTGAATTTCCTGTTCATAATTTCAGTTCTTTTTTGCTGCTTTTATCATCTGTATATCTATTTTATTAACTAAAAGCCTACATGATAACACTAYCCCAAAAGTTTTACCAAAAATAAAACTGACCAAGGAAAGTCACTAGTATAGAATAGACTTAAAATGTGGGGCTAAAATTATGAAAATATGAGAATAGACTGTGTCATGAAAATCAGTGTTACTGATTTAGATTGCCTGGTACGTGGTGGGAACAGCAGAGATCCTCAGAGAAAAAAAAAAGTGCAGTATCACCTTTGTCTGGGAACATGATCATACACATATGAGAAACTGCATACACTATACTATATAAGCAGTACCRAACAGAAATCAATTAAGATCTATTTTAGATATGAGAAAAAATCTAAATGTGTGTATATTCTATTGCCATTTCAAAAAATAATTGCTCCTCAAAGAAAATGCTAGAAATGCTTTAGCAAAGCGGACTATTAAGCTCAGAAGTACTCAGAAGTACATCCTCATTAAAGTCACAACTTCAAGTATTTGCCTCTGGAATGTCATCGGAAGAGAAAGTCCACTACTGCATTCAGGGATATATTTAGGGTATAGAATTCATGAAAAATGAGCAATGACACCTCAGGGAAAGAAGTTTATTAATGTTTCACTTAAATAATAAAGAAAGATTGTAACATTTTTCTCTCTTAAAAAAATGAAAACATTTTCAGCTGTTTAGGAAAGAATGAAAAAAATACAGAGTAAAGGAAGCACTATGTATTTATTTGTGCCTTTTTTTTTTGAGACAAATTAAAAACTTATTTTTGTGTTTTCAGCATATGCTGTTAGACCAGTTCCAAAGATAAGAGTGAACTTTTCATAATTTTTATCCCTCTTGTTATGATTTCATTTCACTTTTGTGAAATGTGCATGGATCAGTTTGCATTTGAGTAACAAAGCAGAATTGCAACCATAATTAAAAAAGAAAAAATAATTTTAATTAAAATAAAAGCTTTCAAATAATAATTCTAATCCTTGCTTGAAATTAGATCACAGTGTAAAATCCCTGAATGTTTGATTAACTAAAAATCTACATAGGAATAAAGCATATAAAATCAGGAAAAAATCTAAACCTTAAAACTAGTAAAACTACATAATCATGTTTATGCTGGGAGAGTAAAATTTTACATTACATAAATTCTATGTATGAATGGATGAAGGGATAGTAGACTAGAAAAGATAAAAATATCAGATCAACAGAAAACAGAAGTCTAACACTGGCAGAAAAAATGCTAAATCAATTTCTCAGCCTTTTGACAGACAGTATTATTGCCAGGTTGGCTAAAATTATATTTTAAGGATCATTATTATTTTTTTTTTAATCCAGAGCAATGTCATTAACTTTAAGAAATTAAACTATAGGGTATTTCGTAAGTCTTGTCTTTGTGGCATGCCTATGCAGCATAAGGCAAGCTTGTGCAGAGATACTAGATTAACTGTTGAGTCAACGGGCGCAATTCCTGGAAGCAACGTTAGCTACACTAACGAAGCAATCCACTTGAGTGGAATTCCTTGTTATCTCTTCTTTTGCTATTAAATCAATGCTCTTGATTCAGGGATTTTTTTTTTTTTTTTTTTTTTTTTTTTGTAGTCTAGTCTACAAAAGAAAAGTGGATTGTTCTGTATAAATGGAAGATAATACTTTCATTTTGTTTTATAGTAGAATCTACAGATATTAAATGAAATCAGGTCCCTCTTATGCTAATAAATGCAAGAAGTCGTCCTGGCTGCATAAAGTCTACTTTGAAGCAGCTTACTAACATATAAGCAAAGGATCAAGATGAGAGCATTTCCCTGTTAGGTAGTTAAATATTCTCCTTCAACCCAAAGCAATTCATCTAGGTATCAACTACCACTGTTTTTGCACCAAAGAAAAAAGCCTTGCAAGTTCAAAGTGGAACAAATTAAACTCTTGAAATTGTAAGCCATTTAAATGAGAACAGTGGTCCAAAAGATGATTAAAAGTAGCTATTGGAGGAAAATGATTCCTTAAAATACTAAGTTACAAGATCATGAGCCCAATCATGAAGTTTGTAAAAAATCAAAATGTAGTCTTTGAGGGTTTTTTTCTCTCTCTCTCTTCTAAGGCTCATCTCTGTGTGTGTGTAGTGAATTCTAATGCTTGGCTTAAGATGTTTTGGTATTGCCCAAGATGACTCTAAACAGAATGTAAAAAGCATAGATCCTGTCAAAATGAGAAAGCATAACATGTTATGAAGAGACTAGGGGTATGAAGTTATTAGGGGTATATCCAAATTGTGGCTCTGCATGAGCTACTAGTTTGAGTCTGGAAAGACTGTAACCAAAGTTCTGATGTTCTCCATGCAAAAAAATAAACTCTGGGGAGAGGTCCTGAACTGAGTGAGCAAATCATACTAACTGCCAAGGTAACCTTTGGCCTAGGGGTTCAAGTTGTCTGCAGTCCAAACTTGCTTTTGATGCAGCACAGCTGTGTGTCCTTGGCTCAAGTTTACTGAGAAAATTGCTAAGTTGTGAGAAAGAAGCTGTGAGAACATACATAGGCAGCAGTCACGCAAGATAAGAGAAATAAAAATGCAAGCAGAGGTGAGATTGTTGTGATAGCAGTTATTAGTGACTTCAGGACTCAGGAGCAAAAATACTGACATAAGCAAATAAAAAACCCTAAGAGAAAAACTGGGTATTAGAAGACGTCAACTCAGCATAATCTCAGCCCATTCTCATATGCAGTGCAGACCAACTCTTCTGGAGCTGGCAGATGATGTTTGCCTGGTTAGCAAAGACTTAGAGGGTGTCTCATGGCAAAGGTGACTGCATTCATGCTTATTCTACTAACACTTTTTTCTAGCTATTTACTGTGTGCACTGCCAAAAAGAATTGCTTCATACTCTTTAAGTTGTGCACATTCTGCTTACAGAATGTTTTCTCTTTGTACCCAAATAAAATGACCTAAAGAGGGAGTTGTTACACCAAGACCCACATTTATGTGAAAATCTCTTCTCTGCGCAGATTTACGGCCTGAGGTTGGCACTGCCATACATCGTATATTGTAAAAATGTCCCTGTTATTATACATTTCAAGAAACTTATTATGTATACCATGATGGAGAGCAGTCAGTATGTAAATAAACACAAGTATCCTAAAGGTTCCAGAGAATGGATATGTGTATATCTAACTCACATGAAATACTACGGTAAGCTTGAAAATTTAAGTATTCTGGTACCTTTGCTTCTACAAAAACCTAAGTTTTTAGCAGACAGAACACATTTTGGTCATCTGTTGCAATATAATAMAAATACAGAGTTACTGTATATTTTATATAGCTGTCTAATCTATACAACACAATATACTAAATACTAGCTAGGAATTTAAAGTTTTTATTTTGCTTCAGACTTTTGCTACCC
>PTEX01000159.1:732206-763377 GCA_003342815.1 Eudromia elegans
AAAAAAAAAAAAAAAAAAAAAAGGAAAAATGCTTTAACATACTTGATATTTGCAGACTTTCTGAAGTAAAACTATCGTATATAATTACAATATAATACGGTACCTGAATTCTCTTGCAACTTCATACACTACATAATGTCTATTTACTTGAAAAGCTTTTCTGGTGTGACACAGTCTTGCTTCATATTGATAATATACAGAAATGATAAAGCAATTCCTACCCATGTAGAGACTGACATCTTAGCATATACCATGTAATCAACATATTACTTCTTTTAGGTCAGAAAATACTTTATGAGTTAAATTTGATTAATATTGWATAATATGTGTGATACTGCAGCTTTAAGTTATCTACTTCAGATACAAGACTTCATAAATTATTAGGTAATATGTTAATATTTTTAACATTCTGCAACTGTATTCATTCACTTTTCATTCAAAAATGCCCTTCAACCTTCTGCAGCTATACTCTTTACCAGCACAGCGTCTACGAAATTTAATATTATGCACAAGGCACTGCAATAACTAAGTATACCAAGATCAGATATCACTGAACTAATATCAAAGAGTTACCAGGTATCATCTGTTAATTAAGTGTACATTCTTAGTTCTTTACATTCTTAACTGTATATGGAGTACTAAAGAGTAGATGACAAAACATATTAAGGAAAATAAAMCCCACACATATACATGATTATGTAAATTGGATATTCCCCTATAAACTACCTTAAAAAAAGCCTTGTTAATGACAAATAATAAGGTTAGAAATATCTAGGCTGTAATATATGAACTGTAAATACAAAACATGTAACATGTCTATTTTTTAATAGTGATTTCTCTGGGGAAGACACATTTGCACTTACTCTCTTTCCTTATGTAAGATTTTCTGCAACTCGGCCAAATGCAAATGGAAGACAGAAACATGTATTAAATCATTTTCCGATGTCTTAACTATATTGCCCAGCCTTTCCTTAGGTTCCTCCAAGCAAATCCTGGAAACCTCTTTGTGAAAAGACTCACTAGGCTTCAAAGTAATTTTTTTATTTTGATTGCTTCTTAAAGCTTCTTTGACTACCTCCGCATCCTGAGAAAAGAGAAAAACGTGACATCTGAGAAAAGCATAAATGGAGGGGAAAAGTCTGCAAGGCCTACCATGGCTCTTCCAAACATTTAAGTCATGCAGCAGAAAAAAGAAAAAAAAAAAGGTATTAAAAAATCTTATATATTTGCATACAATGCAATGGCAGCTGTAATTCCACGAACTAAAAAAAAAGTTCAATATGGAGTGATCACTATTGCTTTGTCAGACATCACCCTCTAGAAAGAGAGCTTCTCACTTGGGTTAACATGAAGCCAAAAAACAACTTCTCTGGGTCTTGAAAAGAAAGTTACTTACTAAAAGTCTTTTAAGAGACTTATACTAACATCCTGCACACCTCATGCTGTAGCAAGGTCTATATTCAAAAATATTCCTAATGCATCTTTCTTAAGCAAAAAAATTCCAGTCATAATTTGGCTAGATAGACCCAAATAAATAAACAAAAATAAAAGTGCAATTTGTACAAACATTAAGAAAACTCTAGATAAAAACTTTTTAACAAAACTACAAAAACTCTCAGCATCTAATCATGTTGAAATTGCTTAAACAATTTTTCTATGAGGATCAAAATTTCTGCTTAGCATACAAACCATAAAAGAAAATAAAAGAAAATATTTTAAAGCAAAACACATCCTTATTACTAGGAAGACTGAACAGCATAAACAATAATCACCTTTAGAGATATAGTTAAGTTGTATCACAGCTAAGTAATCATTTAAGTTTAAAAATTATATTATAATATGTCATCAACATACTTTCATACCTCTTTTCTGAGTTTTTAGAACAATGCCTCCAATATATATCAAAAAAAAAAAAAAAAAACTAATGGAAAAAGAAAATTTACATTCATATATTTTTAAATAAAATGTTTCTAAAAATAATGYTTGATATGGTGCTTTTCTTTTTATCCAACATAAAGTATAAGGATATTCATATTTACAATATTTTACTAAAGATATTATTGCTAAATTTATTCTCAAATGCTGGCACTATTTTTTTTTTCCAGAATTCACAAGAATATAGTGTGATTTGTAGAATTCATAAGAATAATATGTGCATTATAGAGACAGTGAAAATTCTGAACATGATATATTCAGGCCTAAGACCCTGATGATTCTCATTCAGCTTAAGTCAAGCTGATCATTTTCTGRATTTCTAGAGACTATTTCCTGTGAGATAAATAGCAAAATAGTTTCTAGATGATGCTATTTATAATTGCTATAAAATACATGCCAAGGCACAGAATTAAAAATGCTTAAACGAGAACAAATATTTCTATTTCTATTTTGATGAATTGTATTTTGTGTAAAGCTAAGAAAGGTATTAAACCCCATCCATACTTGATTATTTACTATAGTAAAACAAATTAATTGCTCTCTCCACAAAATAAAAATCTTGCTACTTCACAGAAGAATTTGCTTCTACTGTAAGACATTGGAGATAACAGCTTTAATGTTTAAGTGTTTTAAATGCTTRGCCACAGTTGAGTAGCATGCCTTGTTTTCTGTGTTTCTCTCTGTTAGAAGCATTATAAGTTTGTTGTTGTTTTTGTTTTTTGATATGGACTGGACCATATAGTATTTTTGTTAAATCCTTTAAAATTTCCACTCTAGGTACACGTCCATAATAATCTGCTTCTCTATGAACTAGAAGTCCCCATTCCTTACCTTCTTTGTGTCTTCTGTCACCAGAATCTCGTCAGTTTTTCTCTTATCTTTTGTGGGTTCTTCTTCCAAAGATATTACTTGATTTAGCTCTTCATTTACATACAGCATTTCTGAAAAACTGGATTCTTTCTTCCAGGAAATTATGTTTGTTACGTTCTTCCTCTCACTCACTAAATCTTGATTTATCTTTTTCAGTGTACTCAACTCTTTCACAACAATCTCTAACTTGATCCTTAATTGCCGTGCTTCCTCTCGAGCTTTATTTCTTTCTGCTCTGACTTTGCTCCATTTCTCCCTCCAGTTAGCAGTACAATCTGACCACCAGCGCATGGTCTTCTCCATCTGAGCAGCTCTTGCTTTGACTTCCTCTAGTTCCCGAATTCTTATTGCTTCATAAATTTCCCAATTGCTGCTGTTATTTGTATATACACATGGATAATGAGATGAATATGAGTTGAAACTTTGAGATGGCAGATTTGAATGGCACAGATTGCTAGCTGGTTGGTTATTTTCAGATAATTTATAAGGTTGTCTTTGTTGGGTCCTTAATATCTGTGTCTCTTCAGTTAGGTTATGATCAGAGCCAAGATTCATCTTTCAATTCTTAATCTAGTTTCACTCCTAAAAAAAGCGAAGACAATTATTTTAGTTTCCCCAGTTAAAAAGTGTTATATAAATAGCCTCAAATGGTGGTTTATTATACTGTTATAATAATGGTATAGTATTATTAATACTACTGTTCGGTGTCTCAGAAATATGCTGGTTGAGGCTTTTCCTAGCTGCCTGACCTACTTTCAGGACTTTCATCTGAATAAAAATAAACCAAAAGAAGCATTTCCAACCTTTATTTTGAATGAGGCCCATTAGAGTCAAACTAATTGAATATCAAATTAGGTTGTTACTTAAATTTTTGGTTTATGGTAATACTCTTATTTCCTAAAGCTTCAATAATAACAAAAAGATCTATACAATTTTTATATGGTGCAATAGTTGTATATTAAGCAGCACAACAACTTTTTCATACAATCCATGCCTCTGTCCAAAACAAAGACAATAGACAGGCATATTGATTACTTTATAATCTGTAGGCGTTTTGTAGATTTTTCTAGCTGCTTCGTATATGCATTGACAGCAGGCAGACCCTTGCAAAGTATACAGTTTACAAATATTTAAAGATCTGTGAAGTCCGAGAAAAAAAAAAAAAAACAGGATGGAAGTAATTTGCATTGGCTGAAACTTTAGAAGACTTTAGAAGAGAACAAGCTCTTCATATAACACAAGAGCCTCTTGCAGTGGTTGCATTACTGTTTAAGCCAAACTAACCACAAGATTCTGCTAGAGAGAGTGGTCTCCTCACTGTCATGAACCCCTTCCCGTCCTCCTGTTGTAACCTGAGGGGTCTYGAGTGTGGGGCACTGCTAATTACATCAGACGTGCTAGCCCAACTTAAAGCTGGCAATATTTGAAGTAGGGTTTACTATATTCCTAGGTTTGAAACTTTATAATTTACTAAAATAATATTTTAGAAAAATAGAGAGTTGAGTAGCTTGTTTTACTGAATTAAAATGTGACCAAAACTTACTATGGACTAGAATGTATTTAAAAATTAATGAGGTTTATATTTTTAGATCTTTAGATTCAGGCACGGTTATCTCTGTAGTTTGCTTTTAATTTACTGAGAAACTATTTCTACGGTGTCCTCAATTTGCTACATACATGCTGATGGTGTTGGCCTTATGAAGGCTCTACTCCTGTTTCTTTTTTATCCTTATTGAAAAAAAAAAGTTAAAAACATGATTATGCGTCTCATAGCTAAAATAAATAAATGAATAAATAATAAGATTGAGATTATGCAGTTCAGTACCACAGACAACATAAAAGGTAAATTTAGAAGCTAGACATTATACTGGAACTATTTTAAATAGCTACATATTCACCTTTCAGTATGATTAAATTCTAGGAGAGAAAAATAATAAAAAGTAGAAAAATGTTAAGCTCTGTTATTCCATTCTGAATTAGATCAGTATCTATGTGAGTACCTATGAAAAAAATTATATTATGCTCATATCTGTGGAAAAAATACATTATGCTCATCTATTTAATAGTTGATCAATAACAGTTAATCAATAGTTGATTTAATCAACAATAGTTGTGCATAAGGTTTTTTTTTTTCCCAGAGCACCTTCTTAATGTCCATTTAAGTACCATTAAAGATTTTATTTATAAAGCAAAAATATAGTTTCTAACTAAATAAACATCCTAGAAAAATTCTACTGCATTCACTGTCTCTATTTTAATTGATTTCTGAGTTTCCAGAATACAGCATAACAAACACATTGAGTGTCTTGGTCCATCCTATGTGATCAACATTTCCTAGAGTTACTGGAGGAGGTCGACATTACTGATCTAAAGCTCAGAAAACCACATATGATCAACAAAGTCTTGCAGATGTCACTGAATAACACACAATAAGCTCACTCAAAGTTTATTCTTTTTTTTTCTCTCCACAAACCTCTAAATTAAACTTATTTTAAGTAAAACTAGAACATTTTTTCTAAACTGCATAGTAGTGAATGGAGATACTGAAGAATAGTGAAGGATACTATTGAAGAGTTAGTTCCTCTTCAATCTCCAAGCAAGTCTGAAAATAATGGGAAGAGTACATTTTCAATTGCATTTAATTTTTAAAATCAAATTTTAATTTGAAAAATTACAAACTGGAAGGCAATAAATTAGAACTTAGGTTGGAACACAGAATCTGAAAAACTAACACTTAAGACCTGAAAATTTTGTAGAATCATCCCCCTAATTGTTCTCTCTAGAATTATTAAAATGTAAGCCAACAAATAGGGTGTTGTAGAATAGTTTGAATAAATGCAAGATTAAGTTTTTAGCACAAAGCTTCAGAAAAATTCTGAACAGAAACTCTAACTGCATAACTGCTCCATTCTTTTGTTCAGCAGCTAGAGCAATTTACTGAAGAAAAACTGTCATATCTTTGAAGCTGTATTTATATTGGTTAAAATCTTGGTTGAACTGACATGAATAATCTTAAACATGAATAATCTTAAATATTGATGAAACAGATACAGTAACTTAATGACAAGAACAACAGACCGTGACATCAGTTGCCAGTTTGACAGAGGTAAGCCAAACAGCAAATCACTACAGTACGCCTCAGTTTCTCTATCTGAAAAATAAGGATAACTTGTTGTTTGAAACAGGTAATAAAAGGCATTGCATGAAGATTGAAGTGTTTTCCTGCTAGTCAGGCATTTCTTTTCAGAAAGGTCAAGACCAAAGCCCCAGTTGTTCTATTGGCAATACAGCTTTGAAATGTCTTGGTGTTTCATTATGCAGAAAAATATAAGCTTCCTCTGGACAGGTACTACGCTATGACAATATGCACAAGAAAAATGGTAGCTTTCAGTTCTTGAAACCAAATTATCTCTTTGTGCCTGTTTGCACACATTGTGGACAACCAGGTATCATCGAAGCACAGAAGAAACGGCACAGCTAATTTCTCACACATTAAAGAATAAAAAAGCCAATTAGAGCMCATGATTCACTGAAGGCTTTCCAAAACTTTTATTTCATCCTTGAGAATTCTCTCAGACCATTTAGCTTAGAATATCCATCCTGTACTAAAAACAAAAAGGATTTAAATGAAGTGCCATTTTTTTTGAACTTTTTGGGAGCTATTTTTGGTTTACTGAGCAAGATACATTGGGGGGGGCAATTAATAAATACCTTATAATTTAACATTGCATTTTACACAAGAGACAACATAATGACACAGAAAATGTGAGGCATGATTCATTACTCATTTTATTAAATGAATTATAACCCAAAAGGAAGTGAATAACACCATCATTTTTAGTTCGTAGAATTTACAATTTATTTTATGCTTTAATATCCACAAGACTTTCAAACACAGTCCTGGATTCACAGAAGGAAAGGGTATCTCACCATTGACCATAAGTCAGCCTTAAGAAGCCTCCTGGGTTTTCTGCTTCGTCCAACTGCTGCACATTTGTGACCAATGTAATCACGCAGCACAAATTCACACTGCTAAAGACAGTCCCTCATTGCATRCATCTACATGTTCTTCACTACTAAGTTTTTTCTCTTATTATCACTAATGAAGTAACCAGACTCAACAGATACAACTTTCCCCACCAAACATTTTTCAGCTTGATCACTGTCATCTTGTGTTTCACTACACAAAATCCAGTTTCTCCATAAACCATGAGGTGAAAATTACAACAAAAGGAAAGGAGAACTGTCCATTTCAGTAGCCTCATCAAATTATATTCAATTTATACAGTTTGTAGAATTATATAAGTAATATCCAGGGTTAATGAAATTACAGAGATTAACAAGATAACTACTCTCATATGAATGAGATTACATATGAAAAAAAAACTATACATACAATAATACCTTTAAGAATGAGTTTGATTTTTTTAGGATATTCTAAGACATCCAAATGGAAGAGAATGTATTTCAAAGAATACTAAAGCATATTTTTCCTCCTATGGACTTAAAGCATGGAGAAGATTAATTTTTCAGCTAAAGTGAGTATTTGGCTGAAAATTTTGTTTCTTGGCAACCACTGTAGTATATCATACTCTTCCACTATGGAAACTCTAGCTGGGAAAGACAGTGTGTAAGACTATGGGGGATAAAAATCAGATAAACCAGCTTTTAAACTGCCATACATCATTGCATAGATATTTCCTAAAATTTTTTTTCATGTTTTCTAGAAAAATTAGACCTTTTCACATCAATATTTATGCAGCTAATTCTCACAAAATGTTCATTTATTCAGAAGATAACTTACTTCCTAGAAGCTTTAAAAGGATGAATATTCCTATGTAACTGGTTTAATATCCATGCCATGTAGAGCAAATTTGATAAAAATGACAAGAGTTCTATTTCAACTCTGAAATACCTTTCACAMGATTTTTACTTGAATCTATTTTAAAAGTAGACTAAAATACCATTCCTGATATGAAACAAACACATAAAATGCAAAAAAAGGCTGTTTGCTGATTATTATGAAGGTGCCTCAAACTGTTCTACCTTATATCTCTTCAAAGACGATCAGCATACTTTTAATTGATTATTTATATCAACCTGACCTTTCATATACTTAAAAAGACTGCACTGATCAAATTAAAAGAACAAAAAAATTTGTGATCCAGTGGTTGTTGCTGAATACTTGATTATTCCTATGGCTATGGTAATACTTTCAAACATTTTCTTTTCTCTGATGTATGATTTTTTTTAACAGACACTGAAACATTACATATTTATTTTGGTGATATCATAGATGACAATTTATGGTTCGTGGACCATGAATTTCTGGGGAATCATGAGGCATAAGGCATGTGTATAAGATAACTAAAAGAAGAAAACTGACTCTAACATTGGTTCCCATGTGAACTTCTAACAACTACAAATTTCCTATGAGTTGGAAAATTTATTAAAAAGAAAAACAAGATATACCYAGTTGCAGTTTCTAGATTGAGCTAGCAGTAGCAGATTGATTAGAAAAGCATGGAGCTCAGTTAACAAAACTGAAATAATTGGATAGAAAGATAAGAAGATAAAGTTGGGAAAGTAGATGAAAGGAATTTTCTCTCCAGTGAAATCTCTGCTCCTCTATGCCGATATTTCCATTTATCTACCAGATACTTAATCTGAGGTGAGAAGCAACCCACAATCCCATTTTAAAATGAGCACACACAAAATGTACGATGAAAAATTCATTTTTATCAAGATAGTGGGGGTAAGAATAGTGAGGGAGTATGAGAGAGGAAGCGAGAGAGATCTGACGGTTATAAGGAAAACACAGGCACTGACAGTTGGCAAACACTAGGAGCAGTGTGGGCTAAAACTTTTTTCATTGCATCTTGATTCTTGCTTATTATCCTAGTGATTATAAACAACAAGAAGAAAGAAGACCTTGATTTGTTATTATAGACTGAACATGGACAAAGAGAAACGTATTAACCTTTGCAGGTACAGTTAGCAAAATCGGCAGCAGGGAGTAGAATTATTGCAGTTCCCCAAAGTTCACTGAGGCTTTTAAAAACCTGGGTTTTCCATCAAGTTCAGTAGCTGGGCCAGCACCTTGAGCAACATTTCATCACCCTCTTACTAATCCCATGAGTTAGAAACCYCTTATTAACATGTCCTTAAGTTATAAAAACCTCAGCCAAATATTTTTAAAAAGGAATCCTATGTACAGAAACTACTTCTCAATCATGTTTTTCCTTTGTCTAATCTGTAACAGTAAAATGCAACATTAAAACTTCACATTTTTCCCTCCATTTCTTTCATAAGAACTGACTGCATTTAATATTTTAATGTTCTCTAGCTACAAAATATGGATCTTTATACCTGCCGAGCTTCATTTCTGCCTTCAAAGATGTGGACACATGCAGATCATCAGTTATTGTCACAAGATATGACAATGCATTCTGTTAATAATTTGAGAAAATGTTATTTTAGAAAAGAGATGGCAAGATGATTTCAAGACTTCTGAAAAAGAGCAGTTGTATACTTTTTCCACAGCTATAAAACATCACAATAACAAATCAGATGGTATATTTTTTAAACCGTTTATGTTGTCTCCAAGTATTATATTCCCAACATGTGTCATAACTAAAAATCAGCCAAAAAAGTCCCAAAGAAAGAGATTATATCTCTCATAAGTTATCCGATCATCTTTTTTCTGTTTATACTTATTGAGGCATGTTCCTTGTAACATCAAAATATCAATACAAGTCTTATTTATATTAAGAATATTGTTATATTCACTTCCCATCTATCAACTAAAAACACACTGTGAAATCCATAAAGATTTCTATCTAACTTCAAGTAGAGAAGTGTCTTTTTTTGTCGAATTATGAAGCCTGTAAAGTGACTGAAAGTTTTTTTTTTTAAACATTTCAGTTCATAAAGGCTTAAGTATGTCTTTTCAGAGGAAACTTTTTATATTAAGCATTGCTTAATTTAACTTATTGTCAAACCCACAGCTTAAGTGCAAAGCTCCTTCCAAAACGAATCATGCTTCAAGTTAAGACATGAAACAAAAAAACAAGATAAAATTGAAGGAAAATAAACTCAAATCAATGAGAATGCCTGTGTAGAAAGATAGAGACAGTGAAATCTTATGTATTTTCCATGTTTCTGGCCAAATAACAAGTTTTGGGAAAACTCAGTATCATTAGTTTCTACATTATTTTGTCAATAGTTTAAATACCCTTATGCATGCACATGTGTGTCCATGTACACAGACATGCACTCTTCTCAGTTGATCAGTTATGTTATCAGTTTCTCAGTTATGGGAGAGAAGAATATGGTAGGAGACAAAAAGCATGGGAAATACTAAATAATAATAATAATAATAAATTCTAGCTGCAGTCTGGCATTTTGTTGAAAAAAGTAAAGTTTTTCAAATACTTCAATAAGTCTGAAAGTTCAAATACAAAATTCATTTCAGGAAAATGGGACTTCTGTAAGCTTAATTGCATTTTGCCAGGATGTAAAGTGCTGTGGGAGACCATGTGTTCTTGAAGTACCTCAATAAGTGCATTATTACACTGGTGTTATAGCTAAATTCCCAGGAGGAAATGTAAAGGGTGAGAACATTAAAGACAGGGATTGAAATTCAGTAAGTCACAGAGGGATTAGAATGCAAAAGGTACTGGAATTTCTTCTGGAATAGGTGATGGCTTTATGATTTAGTTACAGCTTGAAGAAAAGGAAAGCAATGACCACAACACTAACAAAAGCATTCTATATTATAAAATTATAAGCATATTGCTGCCTGCTATTCCACTATCCAAGGTAAGAAACAACAATTCTCTGACTTACATTTTAAGCTCAAGCTTACRTCAACTTTTAGAATGACCAAAGAGAATTGCAAGTAACTTGTTAGTTTGACTAATAGCACAAAAGTTAATGTACTGCAATTTGTCAATATCGCTGAGAAAGCATCACACTTGAGTCTCATTTTTATCAATAGCTCCTCTTCTTGTGCCCGCAGTGTGGCCAGGAAGGCCAATGGGATCCTGGGGTGCATTAAGAGCATTTCCAGCAGGTCGAGGGAGGTGATTCTGCCCCTCTACTCAGCCCTGGTGAGGCCGCACCTCGAGTACTGTGTSCAGTTCTGGGCTCCCCAGTGCAGGAGGGACGTGGAGCTGCTAGAGAGAGTCCAACGCAGGGCTACAAAGATGATTAAGGGCCTGGAACATCTGCCCTATGAGCAAAGGCTRAGAGAGCTGGGCCTSTTCAGCCTGGAGAAGAGAAGGCTGAGAGGGGACCTGATYAATGTATATAAATACCTCAAGACAGGGAGCGAGGAGGATGGGGGCTGGCCTCTTCTCAGTGGTGGCCAGCGATAGAATTAGAGGAAATGGCTGCAAATTGAGACACCAAAAGTTCCACAGGAACTTGCGAAGGAATTTCTTAACAGTGAGGGTGACAGAGCATTGGAACAGGCTGCCCAGAGAGATGGTGGAGTCTCCTTCTCTGGAGATCTTCCAAACCTGCTTGGACACCACCCTGTGTCACATGCTGTAGGTGACCCTGCATGTGCAGGGCGGGGTTGGACTAGATGACCTCTAGAGGTCCCTTCCAACCTTAAGCATTCCATGATTCTATGATTCTTGAAGTACTTTTCTGTTGCAGCAACACAGTTGTTGACTGAGTTCTGTTACCCCAGGATTTCCACTCATTACTGTTGTCATCTCTCTTTAGATATGCTTGCAGTAATGCAGAGCTGTAAAGTACCAGAGGAAAACTCATTTCTCACTCATTTCTCTCTGGGCCTAAGTGCTGTTTTTCCTTTCATCATTTTTCCTCATGTCTCAACATCCATTTTTCAGTAAAATCCTGTCCACCATTTTGGTTTCTTTTCAAACACATGACAATATTCCTGTATCATACTATATATAAATACATATTATTCATAAAAAGGCAACTTKGAAGGTAGCCAATGATTACAGTAAAGACTATACAAATCTTCTTTGTTCTTTTTTTTTCCCCTCTTTTCTGCCTGCCATTTCTAGTACACTAAGGCAGTTTGGTTTTTTCTTCTTCAAAAAGAGGATGAATATTATGTATTCATTGTGGTCTAGGTCTCCAAATTAATACAAATCATTACAAACTCTTAAAAATATCTTCCAAGATTTCCAAGATCCTTTATATAGGYGAGCTGATAGGTCTTTGTCTGTCTCTGAAGTTGTATTCTAACCTTTCCGATTAAATATGGTTAACATAAATATTTGCATGTACAGATGTTGTCTTTTACTGACTATAATGGCAAAAGAGAACAATTACAACAGTTTGAAGTACTGCTATAAATATTGCAATATAAATATCAAAAAATCCTTTTTCCCAGTAATGTTTTTGATTATCARCCTTCAAATTATCAATGATAATTTCTGTAGACTTGAGCCTCTAGTATTGAGGATCATTTCCCAAGCAACAAAATTGAACAATTTAGTTGTAATATTACATCAAGCATGAAAACAAGTGAAAAAAAAAAAAGATAATTATCAATCTCAAGAAGAACTAAGGAGTAAGGAGAAATAGCAAGCTTAACTCCATTCACTAGCCAGTTATGGCATTTAAGACACAACAGTTTGACTAGCTGTCTCTCCCGCAGCCTTTTTATTGACTATCATTGCTTACCGGAGTATGAGCAATGAAACAAAAGGYTAGTACAAAAGCTGGAGTAAACATCTAGACTAAACAAGTTCTAACTTTGTCTCACTGTTTCTATATGTAAGAGTGTCATCCCCAAGGCCAGATACACATTTAGGCACATTGTTCACAACATGGTTTAGAAGAGTTTTTAAATTAAAGCAAAAAGCTTTTTGTTCAGACATTCATTCTTAGTAAAAAAAAAAAGTTAGTGAATTTAAAAATAAATAATCTCTGGATAAGCTTATGGGAAACTACTCAGACTAAAGGTACTGAATCATATCAGATTCTGAATGAATGAGTTTTCCCAGTTGCTGCTACCATTAGAATTTTACTACATATATAGAGATATTTTAAATCAGTGATCTTATGAGAGCCTCTGCAAATTCTTATTGGGTACTGCTAGAGTTTAAGATGCTCAGCTACTCCAAAATTGTGCTCTTCAAATAAGATCAGTTTTTGTTTACATTTACACAGAGGCAGGCTGGACTCAGCTTGGGTCAGCCATCTCCTTTCAATTTTAAAATAAAATAGAAAAAGACAATTGAACAAAAAGGGCTATCATGTTGAAAAGCACTTTCCTCAGCTAGAAATACTTCAGAAAACAAGTGTTAAAATCATTACAGGTTCACCTAAGAATATAGAAAAGTTTGTCATTTAAACAAAAATCATCACTGAATTTATTTTGGGGAATTAATGCTTCTACTTTTTGTATGTTACTTTGTTGAAAAGTGACTTTAACTGGGTTACTTTGTTTTTCCCCTAGTACACTGAACACTGCAGAGAGTTACTATATTTTCAGTGTGAGGATGTAAAGGGGTGTCCACTAAATGCCCTAAATACAACAGTTTTGAAGCTCTGCTCAAGTTCAGAAAATCGACAGTGTTAAAAACCTGATAAAGTATTAAAATAATGTGGTTTCTAATATTAGCAATGAAGAAACATGAGTCTTGTTAGAATAAGTTATGATTGTTGTCTTTTTAAAACATGACCTACTTCCAAAAGCAACTCTAACACTTGGTGAAGGGAAAATTAATCACAGATAATCACACATTTTGTTTCAGTGGAAGAAAAAGTATTCAAGGACATTCCTACTTGTCTACATATGTGGGTGGGGAAAATGCCTGATTCCAGACTGACTTTGAATATTTTGAACAAAAAAATGTATTGTGTCCTAATAAGTATTAGAACATTTTATTTTYTCTGTGACAGAGCATATCCTTTTGGCATGCCTACTTTCATATGGTTGTATGAGAATCAAGAGAATTCTAGAGAGCAGAGATACAATCAGTTGTGTCAGAATGGCTGCAGAAGCCAGACCAAAATTATTAAAAGAACTCTTGTTCAAAATAGATTATTTCTTGGGCATTTATATGTAATTATTTTAAGTACATTCAAATCTATCTTTTAGTTGTTCAAGGTTTCCTTTGTGATGTTAATGCTCCAAGAGAGTCTTCTATAAAGAGTGCATCTCCACTAAGCTTTCTGTGAGGGAAATGTACTTCAGATAGGATTGATACTATCACTTCRGTAGGCCTCTTAAGCCACTTCATTGTTGGTATTACCCCAGCAATGTAACTGATGTTAAATAAGAATGGGTTTGGCATAAGATTTCTCCTTTAAGCCAGAGTAAATCAGGTCTAGATTACTCAGGGCGGCGTGAGCAGAAAATCGGGCTACGGAAGGTCATTTTTACCATAAATCAATCACGGAAAGATTACTGTATTGATCAACAGGAAACTGAAACACAGGCAGTTCCATGTCCATGTGAGGAAGAACTTCTTTCCTGTGAGGGTGACAGAGCCCTGGAACAGGCTGCCCAGAGAGGTTGTGGAGTCTCCTTCTCTGGAGATCTTCAAACCTGCCTGGATGCCACCCTGTGCCCCGTGCTTTAGGTGCCCCTGCTGGAGCAGGGGGGTTGGACTAGATCATCTCTAGAGGTCCCTTCCAACCTTAAAGATTCTGTGATTCTGTGAAACTGTGCTGAGATCTGCATCTCCAGTTTACTGTTATATATTTCGTAACAGGAAATTAGTACACATATTATATATTTTGTATATACTAACACATTATRCCAGTTAATAAAAGGCCATATCGCTAGTGTGAAGCCTTCCGATTGTCCCAGAAAGGGATTCTAACAACTTGTAACAATAGTCACTGTAACAAGAATGGCCTATGAATAGCAAGAAAAGTAGTCTCTAGCAGCCAATTTACCTATTATGTTTATTATCTAGACACATACATACAGATACAACTGTAGTTGCCATAAGGATCTCCTGTTTCAGTCATAGAGAAGTCTGTGACATTAAAGTACCACTTGTACATGAGAAATAATCAGATTTCAAATGCCATTGCCACTCAGCAAGTTTGATAGCGAGGAAACCCCAGAAATGAAAGAGACAGTGAGGCATAAGGAGTTTAAAGAATCAGTCATTAAAAGGTATGKAATTTGAGAATCTATAGAAATACCAGCTATGGAACAATCCTGCCTAGGACAACAACACACACAGACTCTCTAAACACTTCTAAATTGAGGATCTGAGGGTCTGATTTTGATGGTAAGTCAATAGTTTGTTGTTCTCTTCCTGTTTTTTTTACAGCATAGTTTAATATAAATGCAAATAAAGTAGTTTCCATTGTACCTCTTTAAAAACAAAAAAAGAACACAGTTTCCAAATGAAGTTTCCTTGGTTATCCTATTACATAAATAAAACTCCTTTTAGCAACTACTTATGAAATTAAATCAAATTTATGGTGTTCACAGTACCCTGCAAACAAACCCACAGTCTTTTCAATTACAGAAGTGATGATAATGACATTAGTTACAGCAGCTTTCATATCTAGAAAAGCCATTTGCAGCTCTACCTTCCCTAGAGAGCCAAATTTTATCTTCTACTCCACGTCCCTTGCATTGCACATGAAGGGATCTTTGCAACAGGAAAGTCTGTGCCTGGGTGACATGATTTTTCTCTCCTTTTATACCCAATGTTAATGAAAGCTTTARTGACAGATGTCAATAAAGCATGTGTACCTGGAAGGCCTGTACATACCACCATTCTGTATTCCCAAATGCTGAGGTCTTCAGGGGTTTCTTTGCCCCATATGTTGAAATGGATGAATACAAACTCAACAATGAAAAATTGCACCAAATACTTCAGAGTACATGCCAGGTATACCTGCTTACAGAGAWGATCAGTGGAATTTGAAGGTTACTGAAGAATTTTGCCCTTGCAACTCTGCTAATATTTTATTCAGATTTATTTCTTCATTTCTTGAATTAGCAATTGGTATATATATTTGACTGCGAAAAAGAGAAACATGTGGAAAGCAGTATTTAAATGCATTAAAAGCTTTTATTCCTGATTTGTATAAAAAAAGCTAATAATTTTTTACAATGTGATTCCTTATAAAAATTGATTAGGAACATGAAACTGCATGTTCAATATTGAACTGTTTGTTCAATATTTCAAATGCCAGTGGAATAATAGTAGTAATATAGAACTATTGCTCCAACTAGGATAATAACTGTTAAGCTTTTCCATCCACAATTTATTCAGTTACTAGAATAATACATTTGTATTGCTTAAATAGAACCAAGATCTAGCCCCTTCAACACTGACAAAGAAAGTGTTTTAAGCACATTCATTACTTGCTCCTCTAAGGTTTTCATTCTCTTAAATGTTTTTCTCATATCTACCTGAAATTTAAAAGTAATATCGTACTTCATATTGAAGGAGAAAGAGTGGTCTGAATTCAAAGCGGGCTATGTATGCATATAGAAAAAAAAAAACAAAACCAAAACCCCTGTTCTTTCACTTCTTTAATTCACTAGATTTTTTGTAGAATTTGATGGGATGTTTCATGTTAAAGAGATAGGACTACATATGACCATTAATGATTCTTTAATAACTTAAGGATATTAAGTCTTTTAACTTTGGTATACTACACAAGTGACTTCAAAATGTAAACATTCCAACATAAATAACTTAGAACAAAAACTTATAGCAACACATTCTGCTTCACACAGTAGTGATAATGACTGAGAACTACGATAGATAAAAGTACATCTGGTAATTCAGTGAAAAGCCTGTTAGTATTATCTGCATTAGCTTTGGAACTTGGCCTTTGATCTCACTGTGATGGATCAGTCATATACTCTCATACTATCCGGGACACTAGATATTTAGTTTATCAACATTTAAAGACTTCATCCAGCATCAACAAATCATATTTGATTTCACTAAAATAATATCAGAKAGTTAAGAACACATCTTTATTTGTTTTATTAGTCTTTCACTTGTTTACTTATTCTATCAKATATTTACTGAAGAATATAAAGATGCTAACTCACTAGTGTGATTTCTGAAACTTTGAGAAAACACTGCTTCCTAACAAAAAATGCAATATGAGCAGCAGCAAACTTGTAACATTATTATTACAACATGTATCCTTACAATACCGAATGATTAAAAATTACCAAAGCTTTACCATCCTATCCTACTGCAGATTAACTTCACACACTAATTTTAACAAGTTATCAGTACCAAAACAGTATAAACAACAGTGAACATTCCACATTTATATTAACTTATAAACCCAAAACAAGAAATAAGCATTTTAGAAACCTGACACTGAAAAAAAAACCCACAAAAACTTATCTAGTTATGGCAGTAAATATCCTTATATATCTGAAAAAGAAACTGTTTCTGTAGCATGTTAGCATAACCACTGCACAGGTAGTGGTAGTGAAAAGCACAAAAGAAAAAGATCTAGCTAAATATTACTTAGCTCACATACTTCAAATGCTACTTATATTTTGATATTCAATACTTTTTCTGAGTATTTCAAATTGTTCCCCTCCCATCCCAATCATCATCAGCATGACAGTAACCTGTATTTTACCCCAGAAGAAAAATAGAAAACTTAAATACTAAAGCTATAAGCTTAAGAGCCCTTACCCTCTGGGCTTGCTGGGCTGCTCTTGCTTCTCAGTGCTAGAGACACATGTGTAAACAACAGAATTTCCTGCATCCTTTTCTCATCTGCACAGTACTGGGACTTGGCCAACAGGATTATTTACAGCATTAAGGCCACTCCACAGTAACTTGAAAAAGATTCCCATTGGTCAGAGTTTATCAAAAGCAAAACCACAACATTTTTTTTACTTTACACAGAAGACACTTATCCAAAATGAAAGGTTTTGCCTTATTGTTCTTCATTAAATATTGCTAGCTTTTGCTTTTTTATTTCTCCTTCCTCTTCTAAAGGAGAAATTGCAGTACTAATCYCTCAAATATTATGTATAAGCTTAAACTAATTAATCTAATAAGTAGAGTTAGGCACATGTACAAATCTTTTCCAAGTTGAGTAGACACATATGCCACTACTTGCATTTATGCACATTGCCTCAGTTTTAAATAAGCAGTATTGAGTTTTTTTTTCTGAGTAATTAGCCAGAGTCTTGTGAATATTCTTATAAATTAATTGTAAAATTTTAGGTTACCAGTAATGAAGAGAAAACTTTATTCACCATGTTTTTTCCTTTAGTTTTTATTTGAAGACCTTTAAAAGATTTATTTCTGAAAAAAAAATGCAGGGAAACTTTTGCAAAGTCTTGGAAAGGATGTTTCTAAACAGTTGGACCCAAAAAGTCATGATTGATATGATTTGCCATAGTATTGAAAAGCAAAGAGAAAAGAAAATGTAGAATACTGACAATTCCAATGTCATTGTCTCTCACTGAAAAKCCAGGATTACTTACTAACAGCTAACACGCCTCCCCTTTTCTATTAATATCCCACCACCTTTTAACAGCAGCATAGCAGATAGTCATGGATAACACCTGGGCTGCAGGACATTTAAATTGAGGTCTGAATTTTTTGTTTGTATGATTGTTTTTAATAAAAGAACCCTCCCACAGCCAATTACATGGATATTAAGGGGGTTCAATCACTCACAAAATCTGTTTTACTAACGAGAGACAAATTGTTCAATAAACAARGTGAACAAACTAACTAACAAGGTGAACTAACAAACTTGTATAAAAAGTACATGCCTGGATTTACCAAGTTAAAAAAAATAAAAAAAAAATCTCTGCTTCCTCTAGCAAACCTCTTATCCTCCACTAGAATGCTCTTTGGATATGTTCCAGTATCCCTAATGTAGAAGATCAATTATCATTTTTGAAATCCTTACTTACATGTCGTACATCACAGTGCATCATTGCACATTGCACATTATTCTTTGCAGATAATCACATTTCCACCTGTCTCTGACACAGACCTACCTTTCTGCCAGTTGGCATTTTCTGCAACCTCTGAGTGTATCCAAGAAACCTCAGTCCACAGCCCCTACCCAGACAGATTCTCAGCAACTTGCAAACAAAGTAGCATATTCCTTTTTTCTCTCACCTTTCCAACTTTTTAACTTTCAGCCTAAAAATATATTCACAAGAGAAGATTTCTAACAGAGATTTTATCATTTAAAAATCTTGAAAGACTTCAATATACCACAGTGAAGCAAGGGACACTGCTGAAAGTATGGTGTATATTGAATTCTTCACCACAGATGTCTTGCACTAAAATTTTTCCATTCTTTGAAGCAGCCTGTCTATAAAAGGAACAAGTAAACACTCCCTCTTGCCTTTCCCCTACTTCCCTCCACACAGCACTGTCATTAACCTTACTTTTGAGTAGGAAAATTTATTTTTTGAGTAAAAAAAAAAAAACACAGAAGAATAGAACAATCAAAGCTATAATTAACACTCAGGTTCTGTTCTTTATGTTTTGTAGTGCTGAAACAGTCCTTGGAGGAATCTCTGTTTTATTCCAATTTTAAAATATACACTCACTTTTTCATCAGCTTTCACAAGAGGATCAGATAGTACAGATAAATATGCCTGGGGATGGGAGGATGATGAACTCAGCAACACTAAAGGAAAGTAATAAGGTACATGAAACACATGTTTTTGACAAATTTGATAGGCAATTTAAAGTGTTTCTTAAGAAAGAAGTTGACTGGTCACTTTTTTTAAGCTTGTACTTGAAAAAAAAATATATATAGAGAGACACACTCCCTAGTCAGTCTCATATGACCCTTTAGCCTTGCTTTTAGGCTATCATTAGCTACTGCAAAGAAGGTATTGCCAACAAACATGCAAGCTCGTTAACACAGCAACTTCACATAGGGAGGTGAACCATCTTCTAGAAAATCTGGGTATATAAGCAGATTCTAAGAAGTTGAAACAGTCATTCATTCACTAAGGGACTTGAACGTTAGTCATTTTTGACATACTAAGAAAATGAAATAATAAATACCATAGGCAAGATCAGTAATTGAGAACACATGTTTTGGTACATGCCATTAGTTGTCATCTGGACTGTTGTTTTCCTGACTGGCATGGGACACACTCCCTTAAGTACGCCTGAACCTGGGAAGTCGTGCCTCAGACCTGCTGCTTCTTCAAGAGCCACAGAGGAGCATTAACTGAACGTGAAAGTAAAGTTTCAAACTAGTTCATGACAAGATCCACCCCTAGAGTATTACAAAGGAGAAGGCCTGATCCCTTTTAGGATTACAGAGTCAGAGAGAAAGACAAAATAATTTGTCTCAGAGAAGAAAGTTAGAGCAAGTCCTCCTCAAAACACAGAGGTCAACCATTTAGGGGGRTTGGACTAGATGATAATCTCTAGAGGTCCTTAACAGAGGACCTTAAACATTCTATGATTCTATGAAATTAAGTTGCAGACATAAGAAATTAAGTTGTAATGTTTTCTTCAATTCAGATAAAAGCAAAACAGTTCAAGTCCATTTGAAGATAAACTGAAACATTCACACTAACTAGAAAACCAGAAAAGAGTATGAAGACCCAGAATCTTAATCTTCTGAAAAGAATCTCTGAAAAAAAAAAAAAAAAAAACACTCAGAAAAAAAAAGAATTCCCGTTCTCCTTTATTGGGACTTGGTTTTAATCTTACTATAATTTCATATTATTCTGCATCATTTCATGCAATTGAAGCAAGTAGCATCACAAAATATGCTTGAAAATAAGGGCAGAAAGTCATCTCAACTCCAGAAAGTCTCAACTCCAAATAGATTCTATTAGAAGAAGGAAATAAGAAGATGGCAGCTTGGCAGTACAAAGGGCCTCTTCTCCCCATGGCTTGAAGAGGTCATATCATTTTGTATTTAGTTCCTACAGTAGCAGAAAAGTCCAAAGCTACTTAACAAAATGTAGGCTTTTGACCACACCAAAGAGATGAATCATTAAAAGAAACAAAAGTATAAAAATAAAAGATCAAAGAGGCACCACCCAACCATACGCGTTGACTCAGCTGTATGGAACAAGTTGGTACAATTCTGATGACTGAYACTTAGGTTAGGAAAAGGCATGGCTAATGGGATTTTTTTCCCCTCCAGAACTGCTATCTAAAACAATAGTTTTAATAGAAAAAATAGCTTTTTTCCCCATTTTCTTCTAAATTCTAGCATATACTAAACATGAAATCATAACACATGAAGGAAAATGGAAATAATAAAGTTTTATTCTACAGCTTTTCAATTCAGTAGTACTATTTTGACATTACTCTTTGATGATGMTAACCTAAAAATGTAAGTAATAATCCTCAATCAAAATAATCCTCACAAAATATTTGTGACAAAGACATCAAAGGACAACAGTAGTTTACACACAAACATTAATATACAATGCATGAATGGCACTATTTATGTGCTTAACACTTGATCTCTCATATTCTAACTTACAAAGAAAAATATATAAATATCAATATTTGATAAGGACTCCCGCAGTTTTCTTCTACCATAATCATAAAA
Organism: Eudromia elegans; assembly: GCA_003342815.1. NCBI lineage: Eukaryota > Metazoa > Chordata > Aves > Tinamiformes > Tinamidae > Eudromia > Eudromia elegans. The sequence continues at coordinate 753,525 of PTEX01000159.1, forward strand.
CATAACAGCAGAATTCTTTTCTAGAGTCATACTTTATCTCCTCAGCATATTAGTTCTTTCTTCCCTAACTTCACATGTGCATATTAAATTGGTTTTCATAAATGGAAATAATTACAGAAGATAAGTCTCAGCAACCCCCTTTAGATAATCCAACTATCTGGATGGACAGTCATATAAGCAACACTCCTATATTAAGTTTCAAAATTTATTAGACTTCCCAATCAATCTAAAAAGAAATAGAGAGATCTGTCATTTACTTTTTTGCTCTCTCTTCAGAAAAGAGGAATTTAAACTCTTAAAGAGTTAAACCTCCTTATTTCCTGGTTCAGGAGAAATTCTCTGGTGTTCTATTTTCAGAGTGAAAAGAGGAAAATGTATGCCCACTATCAAGTTAATCGAATTCATAATTTAATATAGGTCTACTACTTCTATGCAGGGCACTAAGCAATAAAAAATAAAGTATAGGTTAACTTGTACAATCCCCAAAACTTTGCTGTGATCATTCATGTACAGAGATAATACTAAATAAATTCAGACCAAAATAATCCTGGAATCAATATAGCTGGGTGACAGGTTTTGATGCATCTTACACTTTCTCTCAGAACTCGTAGTAATGAGGAAAATGGGGCACTTCAACAATATAGGGAAAAATATATGCAACAATATAGGGAAAAATATAAAACTATATAATAGCTTTGATTAAATCCATTCAACTCATATGACTACAATGAGAAAAAAAATGAGAGTCTGCTATAGAGACCTATGAGTTGCATAAATTATGTCTACAACAATAATAATTTTGTCTAGTAAGTAGAGCTTTCTAAGCAAATACTTTGTTAATACATTGTGGACAACTTTGAAATCAAAGTAAATGTTCAACATGAAAAAAATTATTTCAATTTAAACTTCCCTAAACATGTTCATCATTTACAACTGATTATTTCAAACCACTATATTTATGTTCTAAAGGCATATGCTGCCAACATGCTTTTTCTTTGGTATTTTAAGTGATGCAGTAAAAACTGTATCACAAACATTTGACTGGCATTAGGCTAATCAATACTTTATACCTTGTATATCAAAGTTGTGATAAAATTACTTCCATTCCTAAACATGAACTTTGTATGAGCTTTACTCTGTCGATATTATGCAGCTATCTTGCAATTCAGTGACATAACATGCACAAACCTAACACTCAGAGACAGCATTTCAAGGTTTGGCTCAGTAGATCTCCTATTCTGACATAAGATAGGAGCAACATGCCTACTATGTAGTAATTGCATCTTGAAGTAAATTCACTGTCAGGGTCCTATGACAACTACAGAAGTTGAGTAAACACTTCTACCTTCACATAACTTGCCTGAATCTCAGTTAACCAGCCATGTCTCATTCCCATTTCAAAAAGTAAAATCTGGACTGAATTCAAACAGTTTCTTCTCATTGCTTTTTGCTGTGGTTTTCATTTAGTTCYAGATCAGAAAGCCTCTAGGCTTCCAAGCTTAAGCTCGTCTTGAAATAAATGCAAATTTGAGCCTTAATTGCTCAACTCTTGTAGTTACAAACTTACATTTTTTCATCAAAACATTCTTAGATTCTCAAAGATCAATATAATATCAAATCAAGCTCTTCATCCTCCTTAGAGAAAGTTAATATACTACCTGAAACCAGATCACACAAATAAATACACCCTAACAGGCAATAGGTTAGCAGAAATATCCATGATTCATTTTATAAACATGAACTTATAAACAGTATGTTATAAAATAGAGCTCAAATTTGAGAATATGTTATAAAATAGAGCTCAAATTTGAGAAATCATGTGTATTTAAAGTATTTCCATAAAGAAACTTATTCCCTCCTGTGAACAAAGAACTCAGAGTTTGAACTCAGAGTTATGTGATTACAAGAAATAGAAGTAAACCCAGAAAAAGATTTATTCTCCTCACATGATATTCACATTATTTGCACTGAAATCCTACTGAAATGTTTCCTCCTTTCCACACATTACAAACAACTCAGAATAACAGTTTCCAAATAAAGTCCCAGGAAAAATCTTATTTAAAATTTCTGGTCCATTAGGTAGAGTAACGTAATGTTACTGCTTAATTTATACTAATGAGTAAAACTCACTACGGAAATAACGTATTGCTGTTGAWATAGCAGAAACAAGCTTTCAAAGCTTTTACACTAAAATTGGATTAAGAACTTCCTTTTAAAGGGAGTGAGGGAGGAACCTTATTTTTTCGCTCTGATATTTTAAGCTGAAAAACTAAAAACAGTTCTGTCAGAGAGAGATTTTTCTTTCTTTCAAGTGCAACCAGTGTGTACAAAGATATCTTCTTCCAAACCTCTCCTCTGTTCCACACACAGGTGTGATGCTTATGATTGTTATAATGATTAAAGCACGAGTACACAAGTGATACAATTCTTTCATTTGATCACCTACAATCAACAAGAAAATCTGACCTCAAACAAAGCAACTCTAATCAACATTTTTCTATAAAACAGATTACTTCAAGTAATCTTTTTTTTACTTTCTGAAGAAAATAAATGTGAAAAAACTTCAATCWTGTTGATTTATTTTCATATTTTTTCTACTGTTCTTTTTAAGGCTGAATAACATGCTGTAGATATTCTACATTCAAGCAATAATAGCAACTACAACAAAGACTTCAATCACTGTAAACTGCAAGCACTGTGAAAAAAAGTTGTTTCATTCCCTTTTAAAAATAAGGACACATTCCTGGCTAAAGAGATGCTTTCTTCAACAAAAGGAAGATATTCTATTTGCAATAATTCAAATGGCAAAATTTGGTAAAATGGAAATCTTTTACTTTATCAAGAATACTTTCATCTAGGTTTCAGACCATCTGGACTTCATTTCCAAAAGGTATCATGATTAGGTCTTGARTTCTGCAGATAATAAAAACCTTCAAGAAATATGCAAATTCTTTTTTTTTTCCCTATATGGTCAACTTTTTCTAGTCAAAACCAAGCATATCAGCTGTATATAGTAAGTGAAAGTTAATGTCTTAGCACTACTGTAGGTCAACGGCAATTGGAGAGGCCATAAAATATTCCTATATCTAAGACATCATTTCAAGCTCTTGTTCTAATTTCAATTAGGTCAGCTGTCCTTATCCAGGATTAAGCCAAAATTAGATCACAGACTAAATTCTTATGGAGAAATTCAGACATGAGACAGTTGTAACAAAGCAACAATTCATACTGGCCTGACAAGAAATGAGATATTAATATAAGATATCAAAATAATTTTTCATAAACAAATGAATGAAACCTTTTTTTTTTCCCTGCAATATTCCTTACTTTTGTCTGTTACACACCTCTAAATCATGGTCAAACAGTACTTTAGATAATTCATTAGCCAATTTTAGCTAAGTAGTTATTGTCTGTTGACAGTCTTGTGAGAAACAATCTTTTCTTGCAAGCTTCTCCTCTATCATTTTTAACATACTTATTTTTGTTGTAAACATTCATCACAGCTTTAAARCAAGTATTACTAATAACCTAAGACTCACACATAGCATAAGACAGTACCATGAAGAGATATCCAAACTACTTACAAGTGTATCAGTGACAYACAAAAAAAGGAGAGGGGGAAAAATAAATAAAGGAAAATACTTAATCTGTGCAGAGTGCTTTTAACTAAAGATGCAGGGATGATCATTTTTCTGTTATAATAGAGAGAACAGTATACGTGCATGTACTTGAACACTGCAAACCAAGTGCAAGTAGTATGCAATGTCATGCTCTAAAAGTGGTTGTAAAGAAGGCACATTAACAGCGTTAATCTTTGTGCCACATACATTAGTGACGACATATTTTCAAGCTATAATAATCTGGCTGTGTGTGTGTGTGCGTGCGTGTTCTCACCATCCTCTCCACCAACATTTCAAAGTTTACCTATCATCTATAATCTCAACAKTTGAGTACCCATAAAGGGTGCATCTCATAACTGAAGGTCAAAATTACTGCAAATTTATTGCATCCAAAATAACCACATTTCTTGGAATAAATCCTTTAAAAACCTGTTAGTGCTCTCCTACATAATGATCCCTTGGTAATAAGCCCATTGGTAAACTTAACCATCCTAACTGCCCCCTTAAGAGCTTTCAAGCTAATACGTGACTGATGACAAGTGACTGCTAAGGCCTGGTCTGAGAACGATTCCTGGTAAATAGCAATTTATCTATTTACCTGATTGACTATTGTTCTGAATAGATATGTTCAAACAACTGTCAGATAAAGACTGGAATCAAATTTTTTATTCCAATCCATTGAGGTTCTTCTGCAGAAGTTAACTGGCTAGAGTAATTTCAATTATACAGTTTTARCTGTCTTTAGTCACAAAGAAATGCAGAAATGCATGAAAAATTTCTCTCTACAATGCATGAATAAATAATGCAAATTACTGAATGAATAAATTAATGCATATAACTGGGTAATTTTTAGTCAACAKGAATTTTACAGTTTGGCTAATATGTATTCTATTTAATATAAAATTAGATAAAAGCTGATGTTTGATGAGATACCAGATGAAACTGGCTATCAGTTGAGTTTTCATTATGTTTAAACATCCTACTTAATCAATAATTACACTAGGGATGCACCTGGCTCATTATACGCATTCTGTTACTGCTAATATATGGGCACTTTTTATTACCATTCCTTAGTGTTATATATATGTGAACAAATGGAAAATGCAGATGCATAAATAAGGCAGAAATAAATCAAATAAAAAGATYCCTAAACATGACTGTTGTAGGAAACACTAATGTGCTTTCAACCTCAAAAGCACTCATGAAATAAGACAAACGCCTCATCTTTRACATGTTCTTTTTCTTCCTTAATTGATTTCCTTTGACTATTTCCATCTGCTCAGCTGCCAGGTGTTACTGACACACACAAAGCCTTTACCAAACGGTATGTCCTAAGAGGAGGACTGTCACAGGTGATTTAAAATCAACCACATGCTGTTGGCTTTAAYCTTGTTCTTCTCGACAGGCACCCAGTTCTGACATCTGGCTAGTAAACCATGATTTCTGTCCTATACATTTAAATTATATTATAAATTTAAAGGCAATTACAATTTGACATTAGTTCTTGATTATTAATCTTTCTAGATTCAACATCATGTATGGTTGGAGCTTGCAACCTCCTTTTGCAAGGGTGGATTATGCCCTCCATGGGCAAGTTAAACACTTTCCACACTAAAGATATAGGGTAACATTTTCAGAACAAAATTTTGCCTTACTTTATCTTAGCTACTTCTCAAAGCTCAGTTCTGAGGAATATCTGGAAATGGCTGCACAAGATTAAATTAGTATGAAAAAAACCTTTAACAGACTCTATATGTGTACATGTGTATGTGTATATATATATACATACCCTGTAGACCTCTCATTTTCATGTCTGATGTTACTTGGGGGTTGGTAACACCTGCTGCATTATTAGCTTTTATTGCGTGTCCCTCTGTGGTTGTCACTGGACAGCTGTGGGAAGAGATTCAGCCAATTCTAGATCCATTACAGCAGGAGGATCCCAAACCTATTAAAGATGTCTGGGCTGAGTGCCTAGCACTTGATTTTTCCACAGTGATAGAAAACTTTCCAATTCACTTTTACCTAACATCCTCAGTTTACTCTTTCCTTGAGAGTAAAACAAACAAACAAAAAACCCCACACTACAAATCAAATTACAGAGAACCTTATTAGAATTTCCTACTCCTAAGGTTAATTCCACCATTATTTTTTTAATGTAAGGCTGACTACATGGTTAGTGTATGCTACTGTCATTTACTATTTACTCCAATATTATACTGGTGGTATGTTTGATTATATAAACAAACTCATTTATTTGTTAGAAGATGACCCAATTTGACTGAAACCAGAAAGAACATTTATAGGCACCTTCTGAGTGAGGCTAAAAAAGTAGAAAAGATACTAGTATAAAATACCACATATTCATAAAGGAATCACTGTCAGCCAGTGCCAACAGCTGCAACAGAAAAACTAAGATTGCTCTTTGCAGTTTGTCCTCTTAATGGACAACTCCTCTGCACTTGGGGAAAGGGGATAATGTATAGAACCAGACAAGTGGTGACRGTATGCTCCTACTTTGCCCAAGTATATTTGTAATGTTCCAAGACACTGATTAATTTTGCCAGTAAGATTTTCTGTTCAGGTTCTTCTCAAAGCGTTCTTMCACACATGATGATCTAAAAACAATAACAAGCAAAATGTTCTATTAGAACAAGTACATTAGAAAGACTTTCCCAAATTTTCTGTTCAAAAYATTTGTCTCTTTTTTATAGAAGTTTCTAGTAGAAGACTTGACCTATGCATGTATTCTCTTTTATTCAAGATTCCTGTGTTTTATTCTTAACATATCCATGATACATCTATTGCCATACTGACATAACCACACATGAAGAAATTAAGGTGGGTAGAAGTCAATAGAACACAACTAATGGAGAATATGGGATATAATAAGTTTGAGGTTACTGCCAAGTTTACAGAATGCATTTCCTGAAGCAACAGTTAGATGTTATTTTTGTATCTTTYCTTCCCTCCTGCATCACAACATGAACAAACAACAATGTTTAAACACATATACATTTTCATGCCCAAAAAATTCTAGAACAGAAATGGAAAATTTTAATAGGAACATATAATGAGACAGCTTAAAGGGCATTTGTTAGCTATATGCAAATATACTGAAATCAAGAAAACTTTCGCTTTAGTAAAATCTTCTGATTGTACTACTACATAAAATAAATCCAAATTTGCACAGGTAAACTGTAACGACACATCTAGAATATCTAGATGAAAACATCTAGAATTTTTTGAGAATATTTCTGCAAATTACACCTTTCATGTTTATGCTTACTTATTTTGTTCATTTTGATAGTGACCAAACAATCTCTAGAAAACACTTGGGACAATAATTATATTGCAGAAGCTATCATTTATAAATCTAATAAATTATCGAATTATAGATTTGAATAAAGAATTTGTCTCTGCCAAACCAAAGAGGAAAGAATTTGTCTCTGCCAAACCAAAGAGGAAAGATAATGCAAATGGAAATACACTTGGCTTCCAGGTAAAACTGACTTCAAACTGTTTCCTCAGAAACTATACTTAGAGGCATATGCCATTTAAATTCAACTACTTTGGGGTTTTATAATTCTTTATCAGCRCCAAAAATGTTCTGGGATAATTCTCAGCACATGTGATATCATTGCAAACAAATGAAAAACATAAGTTCTGCCAGCTTTTTGAAAACTGGACACACAAGCATATGTGTGCTTGTTTTCATTTTTTTTTTTTTTTAATCATTTATTTGGCTATGTTCTGGAAGAGATTTATGTTTCTTTTCTAAGTAGTTAGGAGTATATTCTACATCCACTTTACTCTATATGGCTTCTGTGTGGTAAAAGATTAGCTCTTGCAACTGTTTTATTAAGTCTTTGTATAGTTTACATAAAAGAGTCTTCAAAAGTAGGTTATTTTGATAAGAGCCAACTACCAAAGCAGTAGATATTGCAGGCACTTGTGTTTATGAATAACTTGTCACAAATAARTGGTACCTGTAAATTACCGATAAACAATAAATTACTTATTCATMAATTACTCATAAATTGCTTATCCATAATCGTGTTTACAAGAATTTACTTAAATTATTAACAAATAATATTTCACTGTTCTCTGGGACACAATGTACCTTTCATACTGGAAATCAGACTATGGCATCCAAGCTCAGCTTTATTACATGAGCATAAAAGCCTTTTCTTTCTGAGGATAAGCTTAAGATCAAATAACATGTAACAAACAGAGCAGCAGTCTTCCCTCATTAACTTCCAGAAATGTGTTCATGCGTCTGTGGTCAGACTCATAACCATTCTTATTCACTGAGTTTCACCCAGACTCAACCTGCCATGAGATCTAGATAACAATTCAACCTGTAATTAAAGACCATTGCAAGGTCTGTTGTAAAGCACAGTAGCAATTGGAATGGTTTAGTACATTTTTGCTGAAGCTTTTAATAACTACACATAAAAGCAGCTCTCTAACATGCCACTTTCATAGAATCATAGAATCATAGAATCATAGAATCATAGAATCATAGAATGGTTAAGGTTGGAAGGGACCTCTAGAGGTCATCTAGTCCAACCCCCTACACACACAGGGTCACCTAGAGCATGGGGCACAGGGTGGTGTCCAAGTGGGGTTTGAAGATCTCCTGAGAAGGAGACTCCACCACCTCTCTGGGCAGCCTGTTCCAGTGCTCTGTCACCCTCACTATTAAGAAATTCTTTCCCAATCTCCTGTGGAACTTTTGGTGCCTCAATTTGYGGCCATTTCCWCTAGTCCTATTGCTGGCCACCACCGAGAAGAGTCCAGCCCCATCCTCCTCGCTCCCTCCCTTGAGGTACTTATACACACTGATGCGGTCCCCTCTCAGCCTTCTCTTCTCCAGGCTGAAGAGGCCCAGCTCTCTCAGCCTTTGCTCATAGGGTGTTGGGGAACATCCCTTCCCCTTACCCCGTTTGGAGTGCACAAGACAAGTATTGAAGTTGATTCAATTGGAGTGAATTGTCTTATTGTTATTGTTAATGGGGTTATAATAGGAGTTGTGGGGGGGGGTTGACAAGGGCGCGCACATCCTGGGATGGTCTGGAAAGTTCTTCTGAGTGTAGACATAAAATGTACCTGATCACAGAGCCAATCAGAACGTGAGAACAACCTGTGGACCTATGGTGGTCGGGGGAGGGCTCGCCCCCGGCCAACCAAAAGCTGTCCTACACCACGGTCTCTGTATAAAACCCCCTCTGCACCTAAAATAAACGGTTCGTTCGGTTTGTTCGTTTGGTTTGGATCTGAAGATCTGGCTTGTGTGGTTTGTTGCGCTCTTGCTGCTGTGTGTCTGTGAGGTGTGTGAGTGTGGGATGAACCCCCTTCTCCCTAGCGTGTCTTCCTCCTTTCCCCTTTTCCTTTCCTTCCCCTTACTCTCATTCCCTCGTTGCGGTCTGTCCCTCCCCACGGCATCTGGGAAGATCTTGCAGCCGGTATTCCTGCCTGCTGCGGCCTGAGCACCCACCGGAATCGGCTCCTCAGAACAACAGTAGTGTTGGGACCGGGCTTTATAGGTGAGACAACAGCACCTTGAGAGGGGCTGGGCCTCCGGCAATAGGGCAGATGTTCCAGGCCCTTAATCATCTTTGTAGCCCTGCGCTGGACTCTGTCTAGCAGCTCCACATCCCTCTTGCACTGCGGAGCCCAGAACTGCACACAGTACGAGGTGCGGCCTCACCAGGGCTGAGTAGAGGGGCAGAATCACCTCCCTCCACCTGCTGGAAATGTTCTTCTTAATGCACCCCAGGATCCCATTGGCCTTCTTGGCCACACTGCGGGCACACTGCTGCCTCACGGTCAACTTGTCGTCCACCATGACAGCCAGGTCCTTCTCTGCAGGGCTGCTCTCCAGCAGGTCGGTCTCCAGCCGGTACGGGTGTCTGGGGTTATTCCTCCCCAGGTGGAGGACCCTACACTTGCCCTTGTTGAACTTCATGAGGTTACTCGTCACCCAGTTGTCCAGTCTGTCCAGGTCCCTCTGGATGGCAGCGCAGCCCTCAGGGCTATCAGCTACTCCTCCCAGTTTCGTATCGCCAGCAAACAGCACCGGACCGAGGACTGACCCCTGGGGACACCGCTAACCACAGGCCTCCACCTGTACTCTGCACGATCACCACCTCTGTGTTCTGTCATTCAGCCAGTTCATAATCCACCTCACTGTCCACTCATCTAATCCACACTTCTGGAGCTTGCCCAGA
>PTEX01000159.1:767383-781507 GCA_003342815.1 Eudromia elegans
TTAAATCAGACTGCGGACTTTTTCTGGGACCATCACTGTCATATTTTCCGTATTGCTAATAGATATTTCAAATTTACCCAYAGAATTATGAGCTATAATATTAAAACTATTTTTTTTATAGAGACAGATACTATTAAAATTCTAAAGTAATGTTGTTAAGCTGCAGTTCATACACAATGAGGAATTTAATAGCTTGGATAAGGGATTGACAAAATTACAATAACCTCATTTCATGTAATGTATTGACTTCTTGCACATACCTTTTTTTACTGTAGCAGAAATTAAACTTTTTAATCCTWTTTCTCTTATTGATATTCATATAATACAGGAAATGTCTATGAATCATACATAATATTAGTTTATTTGACTTTTGCRGCAATATTCTGAACAATACAAATGCTCTCTTGTGAAATTGCTAAATGAAAGAGAACATTAATTAGATCTCAAAACACCCGTAGCATTTCACATTTTCGTCCAGTGTGAAAGTGTGATAATGCTATGTGTAAATGCATACAAAGCTAAATCATTAAATGAATGTTACACAGGACTTAAATGACACAGGTGGTAGGAATACAGGCTTGTAGTCTCTGGCAGATTAGGATCTTTGAAAAAAAAAGTTAAGAAACCTGATTCTTGCACATAGGAGAAGAAGAGAGTGACAGAGCAAGCAAGGAATTTTGAGAGAATGTAAATAATAATGCTGGGAATTATTATTATATACATATATATRTMTWTYTTTTTTTTTTAATGCAGAGAATATTATGTACCTGCCTACCAAAACATAATATTTGCGAATGAATAAAAGCAGAATACTTTCTCATGTGGATGGAGGAGTGAAGCACACAAGAAGAAGACTCTTCAAAAATATTTTTACGAGGTATCTCATGAAGTTCGTTATTATGTTAGCTCCTCCAGTTACTGCTGGTAATAATACTGACATGTCTGCACTAGTTTGTGCCAATCCAAGCAAACTGTAGTAAGCATGCTGTAAATTACAGTCTCAAGATGTTGACAGACTGGTTCACAAGCCAACAAAACATTACTTTCTTTTGCAGCTTCAAAGCCCCAAAGGAGGACATAGAGTTCTGTGAAAATCAGTGGGATGCTGGAAAACTAAGGCACAAGTTAAGCTGTTAGTTGCAAAGATGCTGGCCATCATTCCAGAGGGGATATCTAACTTCAACATCTATAACTAACTTCAACAAAACATCTGGCAACAAGGTTGTTATTTTTACAAAGGCTGCAAAAAATAGGCTGAGAAAGTTTTTATTAGGACCTCGGCCTGGCACCCAGCTGTATGTCATTTTTGTGAAGTACCAGTTACGTGAAACAATAATATTTAGTTCATATATACTGTATTGTTTATCTTATKTGTGTATTTTGTGTAGGAATTTAACTGTCAAAATTAATGTCTCCTTTTAAATTCTTGTATTTCAGGCAGCGCTTACGACATTCTTTTACAATTATACTCTTAAATTATCTGAGCTTCTAATGTTAAGATAAAACAAAATACAATAAAAAATCCCTYAAGTTATTGTTAAAACTATTGTCTAGGAAATGTTAAATTTGTACATGTGTAGTTGTGTCTCTATATTTWAAAAAAAAGATAGGTATTTTATGACTTTTAGATGTTACTACAGAAGATGGCTGACTCTTAAATCAGACTCACAATATTCTTGAGTGCACTTGGTTGTTTAGATTATCAAAAAAGACGTTCATGGGCTCTGTTATATCCTCCAGTTCAAACAGAGGAACAATCAGATTTGCGYTCTGCAGCCTCATCTGTGCTGGAGAGCTGCTCCACGTTAAATCCTTTTTGAAGACATCAATACCTGAAGAAAAATGCCATTATCCTTAAAATAAATCTGCTTACTTTTACAAGCTAATTTAAAATTATGTATCACTCATCCTTGTCATTCTTACTACTACTGTTAATAATATTGTTTAAGAAGGTGAGATAACTGGAAAAAAATTGAGAAAACAGAGATGACAAACTGTGTCAACATAACATAATCCCTTGAGTTAACTTGTCTTCACCCAGGAAATTTACCCRAAATCATAAGAGGATGATTTTGTCACAGGGCAGGATAGCTTTTTTCTGGACACTTGTCTGAGRGTAGTTACTTCTGGAATTATCTCTTCTATTGGAAAAAATCCATAAGTAAATTGAGGATCTAATTTCACATTTAAGTTTAAAATTTCCCTCTTTTGTCCTAGACAGACTTTCAAATTACTAACCTTCTATATAACTACAAAGTGAGAAGAAAAATCAGACTCTCCATAATATTAGTTTATTTGAACACCAGGTGTATAGAGACGGTGTGTGTGCATGTGCATCTTGGTTTCTGCAGTACGTGGGATGATTTCCTTCTTTCCTCCYTGCCCCAAGAAATGATTATTATGTTGTGGTAAATAGCAAAGGCTTCATAAATTTCCCCAGAATTCCACGTTGTGCCGAAGCCACAGGAGAGCAGCTGCTCTCAATGCAGTGGAGGCGCATTCAGGAATCTGGGGCATGATCACAGCTCGATTTCTAGACACCCCTTTGCCTTTGTCGGATTTACTGCACATGCACAGCTAAATATTGAGTCCAAATCTCCTGGAAACTACCCAAATTGCTGCCAGCCCCTGCAGGCACCCCCAGCCCTGCTGGTCCTGTGTTCCCCACGCAGCCCAGGCATCATCGCAGCACAGCCCGGGACCCTCAGCCTGCCCTTCGACGCTGCAGTGGTGCCGGCTCCATCCCCGGCTCCAGTCCCATGCCCGGCTCCAGCCCCAGTTCCGTCCTTGTGCAGCCATGAAAGGACTAAAGGCACCAGCGCTACTGCCCTTGCCCTGGGTACAGCCCTGTGAGTGCAGCATGGCCTGAGCTCTGCGGCTTTCAGAAGGCGGCAACTTTCCTTATGCAGAAAGTAGACAGAAAGGTACRGCACAGAAAACTTACTAGTTAACTAACTTAATAGCTAAAGATTTCTCCTCTTTTTCTTTTTCTTTCCTTTTTCCTTTTTTTTTTTTTTTTTTAATACAGTGTCTGTTTTTTATCACAGCAGGGCAGCAATTCCATTAGCACCCCACAATCTACTTGCATCCTGTGGGCTCTACAAATAGMAATTTCTGCAGATGTTTGCTATTATCCATAATTTAGAAACTATTTCACCAAAGGAGAGAAAAAAAAATCCTGGGAAATAATCACTCTCTTTGTCAAAGGCCCTTGAAGAAGCAAGAATGTCAGCATCATTGCAACAAATCAAAACGTGCTTACATCTCCATCTAAAACAATGTAACATTGTTCTTATTAAATACAAGAAACTTTTTTTTTTCTTTCAGAGGATTCTTTCAGATCCTCTTTGGATCCTTACTCATTTAAAAGGAAGAGAAAGAAAATAGTTAAGTACCTAGTGATGTATAGACATATACAGTCCCAAAGCAACTAAATGACCCATTAAAATTCAAGAATGGCAGTAGTCATCATATATATAAGGATGCCTAACTTGCAGAAATTGAATGTTATGTACTGAATGCAATCCATAGATATTAATAGTTGTAAAGGTCATAATTAAGAAATTTTTACTTTAATTTMATGTGATAGGATATTTTACCCTGCCACTGCACAATATTTTTCTACTGTAAAAGACAGAAAGTTATGACCATGGAGTTGCCAGAGAAAGAATAAACAAGTTACATAACATCTGTAATCACAATTTAACCTAATTCTGCAGCTGTTTCATAGAGATTGGTTGAAAATATGTTTTCCATATAGGTGAAATATGAACTAGCAGGAGGAAAAATCAGATTTATCACAGTACAATAAACATCAGAACAGTAACTTTGAGTAAATTTAAATTAGAGTAAATTTAAATTTGTAAAGTTCTTATATACAACTATTTCCAGCAAAATATTTCTGTCCATTTATCCTCTTGGTAACTGGCAAATTATATCCATGCAGCTTCTGGTCTCTGCATTCCAATCAGACCGTTAATTATGAATAGTAATTGACTATTTTGCCCAGTAGGATCAAGCAATAGGAAAATCAGAGCTCTAAAACTTCCATGTTAAAATTTAAATTTATTTATGTCAATAGCTGTCATATGCATTTAGGTTCATTTACTGATGACTAATTGTGAAAATTAAACTAGTCACACAAAATAATTGAAAATTGGTATAATTATATTCTGAGCAAATTGGTTAAGCAGAAGTATTGTATTATTCACCTGATTATAGTGTTTAATAGATGGATAATTAAAAAAAAAGTAAGTACTAAAGCTAGCTGTTCAATTTTTGAGATATAAATAACTTATTCAGAGGTAAATTATATAAAAGATTATTATGGACTTAGCTCCTCATAGGTAATAAAAATGAATTGATAAATAGCAAAATAGAGTATTTCATGCACATGTTTTTCATACTTATTCAAACTCAAAAATACAGTTTGTAAATTGAAGTACATTACTTTGAATGTATCCCTAATTTTGAGATACAAAAGCTACAGGTAAGACCTAAGCATGGATGCCGTGACTACTACAAAGGCAGCATGTTTATCACAGGAGGCAAAGAATCAGGGGCATTTTTCGCGGAGTATTCCCTTTCAAGGGAAGTACCACTGKCTCATTTGTGTTTGTCTTTCCTTGCCCATTGCAACATATTTCCCAAAGGTTTAGCTGAATGGTACTAGTTAGCATTAGGGAATCTGGATGCCAGATGCCAGTTTTAGCTTTGTCACAGCTTTATAACAGGACCTGGGGCTGTCTGTTAAAGTTGCAGCCAGATTCTTTTTTTGTGTCTCATTTTCCCTATTCTCAAAATGGTGAAATGCCTTAAGATTTTCTGATGAAAGGTTTGCTTCACACAATCTATGTTTTGTTACTTCTGGAAGTAAAGATTCAGGTAAACAAGCAAACTTTACTTTATCATCTGAACTGTTAAAATATCATGGCAAGTATGTTTTGAGCAGTGACACTGTGTTTTACGGAGATCCTAAAAATAAACAAGCAATGAAGTAGGATGGTCTGCAGAATGTCTGGGTATAGCCATGTTTAAAGGCTGAATCTCATCAGAATGTACTTGTTATTGTACAAGTGTTGCGTAATAAAAGACCATGGTTTAGCCTTGAGGGAATTCCTGCTCCTGCAGTGGGATTAGTCCAGGTAGCCCTGTAGACATCTGTTTGTCCCTAGGCAACCATGATACTCTTTGTAAGTACTCTGTACTGCTCCAACTTTGGTCTGTTTGTTTCTTTACATAATGATCAGCAGATTCAGGCCCCCAGCACCATGATTTGTGAGGGACACAGACACTTACAGGGTACAATTAACAGAAGTGGCCAACAGATCCATCAGTTCTGCAGACAGCACCACCCCAAGCATACATACAGAAAGAAGGAAGTGCCATGACGCCCTCAGTAACGGGGAAGGTTTCTTACACCTTCTCTGGGAACTCGGCATGGCTCCCTGTCACAGGGAGCATCTGGTCCTTGCCACTCTCTGATATTCATCTCCTTCCCCTGGAAACAATTGCCAAACACATGAAACACAAGAATGTGTTTGTGAGTAATCAGCACAGACTTATGAAGGAGAAATCACGCCTGACCAACTGGATAGCCTTCCTGACAAACTGCCTGGCTCAGTGGACGAGGAAGAACAGTGCATGTCGTTCACCTTGACTTTAGTAAGGCTTTTGATGCACTCTTTTGATGCTTCTTGGTTCCCAAACTGATGAAGTGTGAACTAATGAGCAGATGTATGGGGAGGACTGAGAAGGCTGAACTGAATGGCTTGAAGACTTGTGATCAGCTGGGGCTCATCAAGACACYTCAGGAGTCTATAGCAGGTCCAGTACTGTTTAACTTTATCATTGATGAGTGGGGTCATGGCACAGAAAGCATCCTTAGTCAGCAGGATTAGGATGGTATCTCTGTTTTCTGGATTAAAGACTGAAGACCATGCTGCTTTCTCTCTTGACCTGGTGTTGTATTTAAAAGAAATTGGCCAAAAAAAAAAGCTTAGTCATCTTCAACTATATTCTACTTTGTAAAGAGAATTACGTCCATTCAATAGACACAATTTATCCCCAATAGTATGTCAATATAGGTAAAAGTTATAGAATGCTATTCTGTTTCAGCCATTTCAGGATCTGTCAGGATTACATTTGTGTTTTAGAATTAAAGGAAGAGAGGTGATATTCTTGCAGGATGACATTTTTTTTCCCTTTTCTTATAAAACTGCCCTCATTACTCACATGAGGCTTAGCCAAAGATGTCATCAGGATGACCAGGTATAGCTTGTAATACTGTTCTTCAGCTGGAAATCAATTTTGTCAACTACTGACATAAAAGAACATCCTGSAAATGAAGGATTATACACCTACTTACCAATGCTAAGTACAACGACACTTTTTGTGTGTGAGCTACAATCTAATGAGAAAGTCTCTCTTAGTATAGCTTTCTGTCTGGTGTGAGTTTAGGGGGAAGGGTAAGTCATTGATTCCATACCCCTGAGGCCATTTCTGGATGGCAGCAATATAAGTTTACTCTCTGTCTGTGGATCATCCATAGTTCTGTCAAGTTAAAGAAACTTCCTGCCAAACGAGCACATGTAAATTCCAAAAGCATTACTTCTTGGCTGCAGCTGCCTTAGYGCTGCTAAAGCCTACAAAAATACATATTAATTTTTTTAAAGAAGCTCTGAAAATCATAAAAACTACTATGAATCTTTGTGCTAGTTACTCTGCATCAGCTCCTTTAAGTTTCASTAATCATTTGGTCTGCATAGCATTTCAAGTTTTTGCCTGTCTGCTGACCCAAACTAGAAAGTTTCTGTTTGCCAGCAAACATCTGCTGCACCCTTAAGAATAGCTCTAATTTTTATGACCACACTATTACTAGTATGTTTTTACTTAAATTACACCATTAACTGTGTTAATTACCATTAATTCAGAGCATATTTTCTTTTGTTTCCTTGTTCTTTTCTCTTATACTACGGATGTTTTTGGAAAAAAAAATGTGGTTAAGTTGGAGAGAAAATAGCGYTGAATAATTCTTCGCATTTGCTGTATATCTTCAAAAATATCTTGAATGTGTTCTTGATCCTAATTCAGAGTGACTGGCAAGTTTCATGACTGCCAGAAGAAGAGCAAAAATCAAAGTATAATAAAGCTAAATACAAATCTTGCATGAAATAACTCCCTGGAGTTTCAGAAGTGCAAACCATATACATTTCTTTTGCATGAAATATTCCTTTAGAGTTTCAAACTGCATCAGACTAATGTTGCAATGCACAGAAAATCACTGCATTAAACAAAACAAATTCAGATGTGAAAAACACTTCTCAGCTGAAGTGTAGTGATTTAGTACTACATGAGTCATTCAAAATATCTGCAAATCTTTTTTTTAAGGATGCATTAACTAACTCTTAAAAGACTTTAAAATGACACCATGGGCATGGGTCTGGTAATTGCCAAAGTAAAAAAAAMCAGAAATATACTTTAAAAAAAACACCCCACAATGCAAAATATACTTATGCAAAATAACCTAAAGCTGTATAACCTGTATAACTTTTTAAAAATAAATTTAAATGAATCTATTTTCTTCTATTTTTGAAGGACAAAATGCCCGATTTAGCTGGAAAAAAATCTTTTTTTTTTTTTTCCTTTCTGTAATGAAGGATAAATAGTATTTTGAAGTGAAGCATTTTGAATAACTGCCCATATTTCAAGCGTTGAAAGGAATTTTCTGCCTTTTACCTAAAGGTAAAGAAGATCAGCATGAAGGAGATAATGGCTGGACACTACTGCCTGTCCATCCACTTGTAGCTGCTGACAACTCATGTCCACCTACATTGCGAGGAGCTCGGGAGCCCATTGGAGCTGTGTGAATATGTCTCCAGCTGCGGGTACACATCAAGCAGCTGGTGTGGCAGGGCTATGGAAAATATAATCAGTCAAGAAAGCAATCTGCAGTGCTGTTACAGTGGGCAAACAGTGCGTGAGAAGAGGGTGACCCTGGGATCCTAGAAGAAGCTGTTGTAATGGCAGAGATGTTGTGCCAGCATCTGATCCATGCTCTCTTGCTGCCTGTTGGCATGGTGTAACAAGAGATTCAACATTAGCACTCTGTGTAATTACACTGTAATCACCTYGTATTTTTAAAAAATCTCACATACATGCAGCATTAACAAAATTCTTCTATGGTATAACATTTTTGTTCTGTAAAGGTGACTTTCAGTCTTTTTAGTATAAAAATCACTCTTCTTTCATTATGTACTCACATATAGATAAGCATTAAACTGTTTTTAGTTTATCTATCTTTTTCATCATAATTTTAGTTTCAAAGACAGAAAAAGAAAATAAAGTATGAAAAAAGAATACCAACTATTTAGAATGAAATTTTGGAGCAAATTTGTTTTACTTCATTGAGTCCAAATCTCTTCTTCATATGTATATGGAAGAGAAATACATTCAACAATGAGAAACAATATCCAGTATTTACTGCTTAGTATGCAAATATTCTCAAKGTATTTTTCAGATAATAGCTGCATCTAGGAGGAACTAGATTATACAAATGATAAAGTAAACTTTAAGGTAAACTGAGACCCAAAAAAAAAAAAAAAAGTAAAAGAAGCTATTTCTGTAAATATACTCAAATACCACCAGATGTCTCTCGAATAAAAGGAATGTAAAAATGTAGGGTTTTTTTTAATCTCCTTGCCCCCACAAAATATCCCTTTAGGCACAGTTCAAACTGTTACAAAAAGTAAAGTTACAYATAAAGATGAAATGCTAATACAAAACCAGCCAAATTCTGTTGACAGCATCAACAGCATTAATGACAGCAAAACTGAGGTTTTAAATCTACTTCAGGTTGCATTGCACAAAATCTGCACATTGACCTCACGAAAACCAGGCCAAAACCCCACAAAGTTTAAAACATGCGTAACTACCTGTTCTTCTTTATTAGACAGAAAACATTAAACTACAAGGCTCTCACTACGAACTGAACTCAGTAACAAACAGATTAGTGAATTAGTGTATTTTATGACTAAGGCCATATCTGTACTGGAAATAACTGATACAGTTAGAGTGGTACAAGTTCACCATTACAGATGTAGTTATTATAGTAAAAAGCTATTTTGTATCAGTACAGCTCATTCCTGTAATGAAAAAGAAATAAACAATGGTAATACAAACTCTTTATAATTACATAATTTTGCATATTATTGTAGAATTCAATACTGAATTATACAGTTATTGCAAACCTTTTGTTATAACAGTACTTTTATTACACATGAAAAGCAAACCCTTTCTGTAGCACCTTGTAGTTATGAGAAAATGTATATGCTTTCCAACGTGTAACATCAACAAATATGAACAAAATATCCTCCTGTTTTTTCAGAAATGTGCATTTATCAGTTCCAAATTGCATTACATAGCCTACCTTCTGCTTTGTTGCTATGGTCAATTAGATTTATGCCAAAAGCTACCTGAGTGGTACTTCTTTAGATTTCTGTTTTACATACCATCTCTTTTGGATAGCAGTTCTTAATGTGAGGAATGTAATCTTAGTGGTTTCATAAGAAATAAATACCAAATAAGTGAATATTCTTAAAGCACAAAAAAACAAAAAACAAAAATTGAGGAACAAAAATTATTTTTATAGTTTCATGAATAATAATTCCTCATTTAAAAAGCACTATATTAATTCTGAGAATATTCCTATTAAAATTAAAATATTTATTTTCTAAACATTCCATGTAACTACTGTGAAAATGATAAACTGGAAAAAACAAAAAGTTTTAATATTGTATAAGTGCTCGGAAAGAGCATTAGATAAATTTCATTTTGATTTTTACACAACTTGCATGTCTAATATTGTATAACTGTAATATATACATACTAAAAATGAATAATAGTAATGTAATACAATTTCAATAGTAATATAGTAAATATATTTAAAAACAAAATAAAGTCAAAATATATGGTAAAATTTATATAACAAGTAATAATATACACAAATATAGTAGCATTACCTAAAGACTCTATTGGTAGTAAAATTAGAAGGTGCGTGAATTTCTTGGTTTGCCTTCTGCTGCTGCTATCTAATGTGGATATCTCTTCCTCCCTATACACTTTTAGTCGCTATGAGAAACCATGACTAGTGGAGCAGTTCTGGAAAAGCCTTGTCTAGCACTGGGCCACTACTGTTACCTCAGTAGGAGTGTTCACAGTATAAAAATTTGCAGGAGGGGCTCCAGTAACCTAAGTGTTTTATTTATGCCTGAATGTATTGAAAGATGCTGATAATTCTATTCATAACTTTAATGAAGTCCGAGTATTCCAGTGAAAATGACTTCACATCATTTAATTAAATTTCACATCAATTAATTAAATCCTTAAAGTTACAGACAAGTCCCTTTACCTGCATGATATGTGGGGCAACTACAGCAGACAACCTACACAATAGATAGAAAATGTCTATAGCAAAGGGCACTGTAAAGCCTTCAGCACTTGAGGAGGCAAGGATTGCACTGTCTTTGACAATCCTGCCTATCAATCACCAGATTCAAAAAAGCACTACCTGGGACAGCAGGACCATTAAATCTTCCTACACTTTCTTGCAGGAAGCCTTTGTAACCTTATATGAACTTGCTGTTTACATTTCCGATGTCTCACAGACTGCTTATCTCTTTATACTCCTTTTGGGTTTTTTAATGCAGTTTAAAGGCTGAGATTTCAGTATCATTCCCTTTCTACTTTCTGATTCTTATTATTTTCTATCTTTTTTTTTTTAATACCTCAGTAAGGAGATTTTAAACGTGCTCTGTTCATTAGTTAACTAGCCAGTCCTTTTCTCCTCTACTCCTCTTCCTCACACAGAACTCTGTCCCACTCCACAGCAGCAGTGATGGTGACAGGCAGAGACTCCAGGGCACCTGGGGACCCGGGGAAGCTGCTGCCCTGAGGTCGATGGGGATGGCCGATACTTTTATTTTTTAGCCTTCAGAAGGCTAAAAAAGGGGTGTATACAAATACCTTAAGGGAGAGTGTCAAGAGGATGGGGCCAAACTCTTTTCAGTAGTGACCAGCAAGAGGACAAGAGGAAACAGGCACAAACAGAAACGCGGCAGTTCCATGTCCATGTGAGAAAGAACTTTCCTGTGAGGGTGATGGAGCTCTGGAACAGGCTGCCCAGAGGGGTTGTAGAACCTCCTTCTCTGGAGATCTTCAAACCCACCTGGATGCCACTCTGTGCCCTGTGCTCTAGGGATCCCTGCATGTGCAAGARGGTTGGACTAGCCGGTCTCTAGAGGTCCCTTCTAACCTCAACCAGTCTGTGATTCTGTGAACTCCAGTCACCAATGGAAATGTATGAATCCCCTAATTTGTCAAATGAAATGTCCATAGTAGAAAAAAGACAAACATAAACAATTGAATCACATCTGTCATCTTATTTTTTAATTGTGTATATTGCATACCTTTCTTATGATACTTTGTAACTTGCCTTCAGTATAAGAAGTATTTTTCTTTTATTTGATTATCATATTTTGGGCAGTAAATCCGAGCTACGTATTATGTAAAAATAAAGATAATATGTTTTTTTCTGTGTGTGTGTACATAACTATTAACACGGAAGCAAATCKAGAGTGACTTTCCAAAATAATATAGTTCAAGAATAGTGTACATGATTGCAGAAGAATTCAGTTCTCAAAATGCAATTTAGAAAAATCATATTCCATCATTTATGGTCAGAATATTAAAGGTGACAAATAAGAATTAAAGGATGCTCAAATATTTTTTATGAAATCTATTGTAARACAATATCAAATGCTTCACCTTAAAAAATATTTAAAGTGAATTGTCAGTATAAAAGACCAGGATTCTATTAATTTAGTAGGTATTTCACTATTCCCATTTTCTTTTGCATGGATTTTCCACTAAAAGACTGATGGGRTAAATTCTTTCCATTGTCTCAGTCTAGACAGCAGCGAGATTAGGATCAAAACAAATGCCAGTTCTGATCTGGCCAGGCGTGCACTGACACAGTTAACAATGATGTACAGGAAATGAAATATAATGGCACAGAAATTCTGTGTATTTAGATAGTAATTTTCATGGTCTATCCAATACATATTCTTGGGGTTTTTTTTTTTTAAAAAAAAAGAGAAAAGAAAAAGAAAGAAAAAAGAGTCTTATTGAAATGTATAAAGCTGCATAGTCTTTCAAACAACCTTGGATAAGATGTGCATGGCACAGGTCAGTGAGAAAGTCTGGAATTCTGCTGTGAGCTATGACAGACCCTCTCAGGTCGTGACCAATTGCTCAGGCAGCAAACCTATGACATGATGACTGGCCTTTCAAAAGGGCTGGACAATTTATTGGTTCAATGAGTCCTTACTAAAGTCAAGGCAAACAAGACCCACTGCCACCCGCTCATCTACCCAGCCAGTCATCTCATCAAAGGCGGGTATCCAGTTGGTTAAGTAAAATTTTGCCTTTATAAATCTATGTTTAATACCCTGCTCACCCTCCTGCCCTTCATGTGTCTGGAAATGGCTTCCAGAATTAGTTGCTGCACCAGATTCCCAGGAATCTGGGAGGATTCTTGAGAAGAATTTCTCAGAGAATTCTGGGAGAAATCCCAGTGAGGTTCCTGGAGCCTCCTTCATGCCGTTTTTGAAGATGGGGTGACATTTGCTCTACTCCGGTCTCCAGGAACCCCTCCTGATTGCCCACAGCTTTCAAAAATAATCAAGAGTGGCCTACAACACAAGAGTGGCTGCGTCCTTCCAAGAAGCCTCCATAGCTCCAGACTTCCCCTCTGTGCTCAAGGGCTTGGGATKCCCGAGGGCTGGTCTTCAGTAACGACCTACACTGTGAAGTAGGTCAGTACCGTTTTGTGTTCTTTGCTACRGGGACCTGAAAGATTTGCAGGTACAGCTGAGAAAAAGTAACTGCTGTATGGGGGAGAAAACCACAGGTAAGAGGTCACAGAGAACGAGGCAGAACTGAGAAGGAATAGGTGAAAAAATAGCTGTAACTGCTGTTTAATAGGYTTTCTTAACTGAATTACACATCCTTCCAGAATATGCCAATCTGTACCAAAGGAACAACCTAGCTGAGATGAGAGTAGGAAAGGGCTGACAGAAAAAGGGAAATAACTGAGTGACACTGACATCGAACGGAAAGTGAGTCTGTCATTGTTTTTTCATGATTGTGCTGAAGAACATTTACTGGTCCCCAAAAATAAGTGGTAGGTTGATGAGACTGCACCCAGCAAAGATACCAGCAACATGGTAGGTAGCACAGATTTTTCAGTTGAGACCAGGCCCAATGACTAGCTTTTCAAGGAAACAGAAAATTATTGTTACTGTAACTGTAATGTTACTCCAACTCTGGAGGACCACAACTGTGGGAAAACATTCCATGGGGTCACTGGAGCGCCTTGTTCCCTCAGAAGGCTCTGTGGGGATGTACCTTGCACTGTGAGGACGTACCTTGCACCGAGCGGGCAGACGCCGTTCTGCTGCTCCGCACACTGCTGCTCCGGGGGCTGGGAGCCCTGGGCACCCTTGAGCCACCAGAGTATCGAGATCAAGGGGGTTCAGGTTARAAATTAGGAGGATTTTCTACATGGAAGGGGTAGTCAGGCACTGGAACAGGCTGTSCAGGGAARTGKTGGAGTCTTCATCCCTGGCAGTGTCCAAGAAACGTGCAGATGAGGCACTTGGGGACRYGGGTGAGCAGRSAGGGTGGTCATGGATCTACGGTTGGACTTGATGATTGTGGAAGCCCTTTCCAACCATATGGATTCCAYGGTCCAGTTGTCCCAGGCCTCGGCGCCCTCAYCCACAACGCGGCTGCTCAGCGGCTTCCTCGGGAGAGGGTCCATCCCGCCCGCTCGCCATCCACCCCCCCGCTCGCCACCCGCGACGCTGCTGCCCCTGCGCGGGCGCTAACGGCGGCCCCCGGCCGCGGGCGCGGCCCCCGCGCCTGCGCACTGCGCCGCGCCCGGCGCCGCCGCTTCCCCTTCCCCTTCCCTTTCCCTTTCCGGCCGCTCCGCGCTCCTGTCAACATGGCAGCGGCGGCGCCCGGGCAGCGCCGGCTCCGGCTCCGCCCGCGGCAGCAGCTCCTGGG